>JAECUM010015816.1:0-79184 GCA_016617855.1 Megalonaias nervosa | reverse complement strand
CTTCCCTGCTATAGGCCTTCTGTAGTGGTAATTTCATTATCAGCCTTCCCTGCTATAGGCCTTCTGTAGTGGTAATTTCATTATCAGCCTTCCCTGCTATAGGCCTTCTGTACTGGTAATTTCATTATCAGCCTTCCCTGTTTTAGGCCTTCTATACTGGTGATTTCATTATCAGCCTTCCCTGCTATAGGCCTTCTCTATTGCTTGAGTAACCATCCCCTTATGAGTTGATTTTGGACACATGAGTTTTTAATTTTTTCTCCATTTCCTTGTATTCTGCATTGAATATAAATGCAGTCAGTGCTTTTGCATAATATATCATCTTTTTATATTTTCTATCCATGAAAATTGACAATATACTATTGATTTGTGCACAAGCTAATCATACTCAATAAAACATTAAACCATTTTGTCGTGAACCACCTTATGCTTCTTTGACAAGTAGCACAGGCTATTTAGGAAGACAGCTTGGAGTGCGCTTGATTCAGTCAGTCTAGAATGAACAATAGTAATTGTGTATGTTTAGTTGTTGGGTTATTGTATGCATGCGATGAGTGAGATACACACACCTTTCTTTAGATGAAAATTAAAGATCAGTTGTGCACTCACACAGCCTAAGATGAACAATATCTCTGACTTATTCATTTTCCTCCAAGTGAAGTAATGAATTAATTGCATGTTTAAGTGCTTGTAATATATATGTTGATTCCTGTTTTTTTTACTAAATTCCATTTTAAAAACATAATTGATGGTTCCCCAGTAGTTAATTGTCAGTGGGTACCATACGAGATGTTCGTTTTGTATTTCAGGCAAAGCAGTCATGGATTTCCAGTATGAGCTCTTTCATGCAGTGTCCAACAATGAGCCAGAGCGATTAAAAGCATTGCTGGAAGCCGGAGCTGACCCAGATCAGTTTTATGAGGACTTGACGAAGATCAGCTCAAAATCAATACTGCACATCTGCTGTGAAAAGGGACGAGAGGAGTGTGCTAAGGTGAGACAGTGTGAAGGTAGACAAATTAAGAAATAATAAGACCTTTAATTTCAAAAGAGCAGTGCTGCTAAATTTCAGTGGTACCATTTAAAGTTCTGCATATCCCTACTGTCATCAGGATAAGGCAAAACATTTACATAAAATTAAGTGAAATGGTAAAATGGTTTGTGTATAGCAGAGGTTCCATTAGTGAAAAAGCTTGAGGAGGAAAAATCATACTTGTTGACCATGTGGTGCCAAGCGTTCAGGAGTAGGACGTAACAAGGGGCCAGTTTGTGTCAGAATTTGCCATATTTGGTTCATCATAATTAACAGAATTTTAAGTTTTCATGAAGTGAACATTGTTTATATATGATCAATACCAGAATTATATATAAGTTTTTATTTCACTGCTCATGTACAAAATTTTCACTTTGTCCTGATCATCAGAAATGGTTTCTGACCTAGTTATCTTTATAATCAACTGTTTGTATATGGTTTTGTTTTCTATGCCTTTTCTTGGAGGATAGCTAAATGTTCTTGACACTGTATAGCTAGGATTGTGCTGATGTGCAGTTAAACCCTATACATACATGTATATTCATGCTGATCTGTTGAGAGCTGTGGTAGCTCAGTTGGTAGTTTTTCAGACTCATAATCCAGGAGCTGCAGGTTTCAGTATCTGCAAAGCCCAATCACAGGTCAGCTTCTTCAGTGTGTGCCTGGGAAAGGCACATAGTTTCCATTTCCTCATCATGATATAGCAAATAACATGCTAAAAGTGTCTTTCAAAACCAACAACCTGATTTGTCAGCCTCTGTTAGTCATGATAGTTACACCACTTTGGTGGCCTAAGTGGTTAGAGTGTCTGCCTTGGATGCAGGAGGTTGCAGAATTAAACCCTGGCTGAGTCATAACAAAGACATAAAAATGGTACTAGCAGCTGCCTCACTTGGCGGCAGCTGCCTCGCTTGGCGCTCAGCATTAAGAAGTTAATGTTGGGACTGGTCGGCCTTGTGTTGGGATAATGTGACTGGGTGGGACATGATGCCATGTATCTGTGGCATGATGCCCCATTGCTAGGCATTGCTATAAACTGCCACACTGCAGACATCATAGCGATAAGACTCAAATTGTTAAAGCTACATTAAAAATCCAAATCACACACACACACACACTGTGATGATTGTTATGGTTGGGATGGGGTGCTCCCAATGTTTTATTTAAACTATTATAGAAGGCCCACCCAGGCTCTATTTTGTTGGAAGTTAAATTTAGCAAAAGATAGATGTAAAGCTCTGAGCCCCCAGTCAGCAATGCTGACGGTTAGATGGTTAAAAAAAGGTTGACATTCAATGAATAACAATTTAATAACAATTCGATAATGAAATGACTCAAATTTCCAATTACACTCCTTCCGCTTGACCCTTTAATAAGCCTATTGCATCACTTGATTAGCAGTCTGAGATTGATTTCCACCTGTCCTTGTATTTCTCATCTGGTGTATCCTTCTCTCTCCTATTTCTCCCAATTCCTTCTCCTCTTCCTCCTTGACTTTTCTACAGATTCCTTCTCCTCCTCCTTCTCCTCAACCTTCTCTAGACTCCTTCCCCTCCTCCACCACTTTCTTTCCAACAACTACCCTTCTGTCGACTTTGACTGTCTCAACTACAGTCTCAATTCCGTCTCCAACTTTTGAAGACTTGGGACCCAATGGAGCCTGAAGTTCTGTGTCCCCTAAAAAGCTTCCTGTGAGAACACAAGGACGGTACAATCTTCTTCCTTAGCCCTCTCATCTCACACTACACACAGACAGTCATCAGATAACGGCTATTAAATTTCTTCAGTCACGCATTTGTTTACATTAAGATATCCATGCGTTCTTGCATGGTAAAACAAACGTCATAATACAGCACGGTATCAATTACTTCTTATACATACATCAATAAATTCCGTCACATCAGTACATATTCCTAATCCCGCTATACTAAACAATATCACAATAATCAGACACATTTCTTTACCTTACAACTCGTACAAAGTACGCAAATATTCAAATATCCATGCTTTGATATTGTTGCGTGTAGGCTCATACAAAAATAACAAGAAAAGAGTGAAGCCAACAAGCTTTGTATATTTTAAAAAAATAATTTATTTCCCTAGAAAAAAATGTAAAAATTGGAAATAGGACTTACGGTTTGTGAATATAATCCAAAATTTAATCCTAAGATTGAAAAATACAAGTCCTATCACTAAACAGTTCTAATAGAATCCGGGTTCGAATCTTGATGAAATTCCAATATGGAGGCGATGACGTCAGATGAGGTTGTTGTACTAATGGAAACAGATCCTCAGTTGAATCAAACTTTATGTTTCCGTTAAACTCCAGAATAAATTTCCACTGAATTTCTTTGTCCCAAAACCTTTTATAAAAAAGTACACTTGTTTAGTTCTCCAGAGAAAATTATTAAATTCCAAAAAATAGAAAAACTTCAGAACAAGCTGGCATCAACAATATAAAACACCTTGTACCTTCAAGGTGTTAAGAATGCAACTAACTGAAAAGCTCTCAGAATGGTATTAAACCCAACTAAAACATCATCCCATTCTCGCATGATAGGTCACGTGGTCTCTTAACACTTGAACAACGCAATAGAAAAAATGAAATTTTTCATGTAGCAAGAACAGCTCTATCTAAGAACCAAATTCTCACAATAAAAATATATAAAAAATAAAACATTGTTTATTCAGACTAACACGTAGGTCGAAATGACCTTGGCAATAGCCAATCGTTTTCGCGTAGTGTTTACAAACTGTGTACCAGAGTGAGCTAAAAATAGTGCTAATGTAATAGCTTTTACATTCTAAATAAACTGAATTTACTGGAAAAAATATCGAATCCTGTGAAAATAATCATTACAGTAAAATGTAATGAAACAAAAATTAAAATAAAAAAAGAATTTTAAAACTAACACACAAGCAATTAAATTACATATATGTAACAATATATTCATATGTCCATTGTAACTAATCTTACATACTTCAACCATTCCAAATTCACAATTCAAGCATGTGTAAAGTCTAACATAACGCATCAATAAATGCACTGGTTTACTACGAAGTAACCTAATAGCGAATTACAAAATTAATTCTGACCACAAGCTAACAATCTACACAAAATTCCGCCCAGCATCTATTAATTCTCTTTGTAAGCTCAAGCCCAAGCCCATAAGCTCAAGCCCATTTCTCAAATACGTATGTAAATGAAACACTACAAAGGTAACTCTACGTACTAAACAATCCTAGTAATTAAGTATACATATGACAAATAATTACAATTATGCCATAATATTTTGCAAAAATTGAGCAAATAACTTACTGACTTTTCGAAGCTTTGTCTTTCCTTAGAATCTACCTCTTAGTTTTACCACCAAATTACGAGTGGCTTCTCTCTCGGAGTAAATCCTTTCAGACGAATACTAAATTTTCTCTTATGAGTCTGAAAGTATCATTTGGATCAGAATTGTAATCACACCCTTTGTGTCAATTCCAATTGGATTTCGCTGTGAACCGATCCAGTCAAACTTAGCGGACAGTGTCCCTCTAGCTGTCTGTCAACGTGGGGACAGATAAGAATACACCCCATTCACCACGTGGACTTCCTTTTGATCTTTGGACTAACCTTTAACACATAGGTGTGATAACACCAAGCCTTTGTTAAGTCGTGTGATCTATCGTCTTTGCCGATTCAAGTTTACGGTTTCCGGCTGGTCAGGTAACCTTGCATAAGAGTTCAACACTAGCCCGGCGGCAGTCTTTAGACATCAAACACATGGCCTTGGTAATATTCCCAAGACAGGTAGATTATAGCCTATACATGACTTTATAGCTGGGTTTAGCAAACGTCTCACATACACGCACACATGCACACACACACACTATAGTTACAAAATAATTAATATTTTTATTGCTGCAAATGCAGACAGGTGGTAATGAATTAGGTTTAAGATTATAATGTCTCTTTTTATTATATACTTAAGTTTGAAATATAGAGACTTATTCATGAAATGATTTTGAATTTTTTTATTGTGGTGGCAACATCAAAGAATTGTATTGCATGATTGAGACTGATTTTTTTCTCATTTGCTTAGCATGTTTTCATAACAATCAGTGCTTCAAAGGTAATCTGTTTCCTTTGAAATTTCAGCAAACCATTTTATCTGGGTACATTTTTAAAAAAACGAATTGGCCTTCATCTGGTCAGTTGTAGATATCACTGTTCCTCCCTGCCTGTTGAATAGACCAACAAGTAAGATCTTGTTTTTTTGGGTTTATTGTGTTTTTTTTTACATTTCTGGTAGTGGAGTGATGCTGCCTTCCACGCATGCATCAGAAATTTATAAATGGGTCAATGGACGATAGAAACACAGGTGTTCTGGTCTGATAGGGATTACTACAGAAATTATGAATGTTCTGAGGGACTTAATTCCGATTGAAAGAAGAGGAATTTTACTTACCATCCACATACAAAAGTCACTATGTAAATATATTAATTACTAGTGAGCGGCCGATTATCCTACAAAAGATAGGTTATGAGATAATGCCTTGTCTGGTTGATCTCTGCTACCATAAATGTTACAACCCCCAACCCCCCAGATATCTCAGAGCATACAGTACTCATGCTAGATGTCAGCATAAGCAGATTATGTTATAACAATGCACTGGTAAGATGGTTTGTCAATATGGACAAATAATTTGTTATTTAACAAAAGATAAATTTCAGTGCATTTTATATCAAGTTTGCGGCTTCCTTTCATGGGGCCTCTGAATTTCTCCACACCAAACCAATGGTTGTATATACAAGTTTAAACAGCCAACAATGTCGCTAAGAAAAAAAAAATCACCAGATGGTATACTTTGCTGCCAATAAGAAAAGAAAATCGCAATTTGTGACATTGGTGAAAGCTCTGCGCAATCCCTGAATAAACTTTTTACACATTATTTGTCATACTTTTAAGAAGAAAAACTTAAAATTTCATGAACCACACCACAATTGTTTTGTATTATTCATACGCGATCTCTTCCCCAAAATGAAAATAGACTTTTTACATTTTTTGGGTACTTTTAAGAAAGAATTTTTTTTCATGTATGAGAAAAATACATGTATATGAAATTTCAGGAACCACACCACGACCATGTTATATCCAAATTCGTGTTATAATGGGGCATGCTGTACTGGGGTCACACTGTATATGAATATAATCAGGTATGAAAGTGAGGTGAATTTATGACAAGGGGGTTACTTTGTTGTGCCAGAGAGAGTGTTTATTCTTCTAAACTTCGATTCTAGAGCATGTTTAGTATATAATAAAAAGAAAATTTTCTTTTCTTACATTAATACCAGATATATTTCATTTTGTGGTACCTAAAACTATATATTTTAACTCTTGGCTTTGCCACACATTAAAATATTATGTTTTTGGTACCACATGATGAAATATATCTGGTATTAGTGTAGGAACAAAAAGTATCCTCTATGTACTGAAATTTTTTATTTCTTTGACATTTTCACTTGTCCTGACCCTTTTCAGATTTAATGTAATTTTAGGTTCTGTTGGAACACAATGCTAATCCACGCTTCCGGGACCCATGGGGTCACACACCACTGATGTGTTGCATGATGACACACCACTTTGAGATAGGGGAAATTATCCTGCAGCAAGAGCCATCAACAGTTGATGATGTTGACAGGTATGGTAAAACAGCACTGCATAAGGCTGTTGAGACGGGTTGTAAGGAATCAGTCCATTTGTTGCTGAGATATGATGCCGACGTTAATTGCAGGACTCAGGATGGGATCACAGCTATGATGTTTCTTTGTGATAACAGGGAGCTAGACAACGCGGCAGATGTTTTGAAAATTCTTCTGGATGCTGGGGCTGAGGTGGATATGAAAGATGGAGCCCATCGCACCGGCTTGCATGTAAGATGGTACTGGTTCAAGTATACTAACATTTTCACACATAATATTTCTAACTACTACAACTACTGTACTTCTGTTATTAATTGCTACTAGCACTGCTGCTACTGCTACAACTGCGATACAGTATTTTTAGTGAAGTGTGTGCATGCGAGTTGTTGTTAATGCAAAGAGGTCTATCCAGGCTATTGTTTTTCAAGATAAAACATTCCAATAAGAGTGAAGAAAAAGCTCTGACAACTAACATTCAACATTAATCCCTTTTGGTCAGTTGAAATCTATCAGATGTTCTTAAAACAACAGGCAGGTGACATTAATTTAACACATTTTTCTCACCTTGTATTGTGAGACAGATTCTACCAGAATTATTTTCTAAGGTTTGTTTGTTCTATTTTTAGTATGCTGCCATTAGAAAGAATCCTAAAACAGTGGAGTTGTTACTTAAGGCTGGTGCTGATCCCAATATAATGGATAAAACATGGCGCACACCACTAACCAACATCATCTGGGAAAATGTTCGCATTAAGGACAGTCAGAGTGTGATTGATCCAAATGTAATGGCATGTATCGAGTTGCTGACACAGGCAGGCAGTGATCTGAATGTGACCGTTATGGAGTACAGTAACCCCCTGATAGTGTCAGCATTCCTTAAGGCTTGGATGCTTGTCAGATACTTTCTTGAACATGGAGCTGACCCTAACCCAAAGTGTAAGCATTTTTGTAAATAATTGTATAATATGCATTCAACTTTCAAGGACAGACAGGATTTGTGATGGTTTAGTGTATAATATGCATTGAACTTTCAAGGGCATACTGGAATTATGATGGCTTAGTGTATAATATGCATTCAGCTTTTAAGGTTATACTGGAATTATGATGGTTTAGTGTATAATATGCATTGAACTTTCAAGGGCATACTGGAATTATGATGGCTTAGTGTATAATATGCATTCAGCTTTGAAGGTTATACTGGAATTATGATGGTTTAGTGTATAATATGCATTGAACTTTCAAGGGCATACTGGAATTATGATGGCTTAGTGTATAAATATGCATTCAGCTTTGAAGGTTATACTGGAATTATGATGGCTTAGTGTATAATATGCATTGAAGTTTGAAGGTCATACTGGAGTTGTGATGGCTTAGTGTATAATATGCATTCAACTTTGAAGGTCATACTGGAGTTGTGATGGCTTAATGTATAATAATATGTATTCAGCTTTGAAGAGCATACAGGAGTTGTGATGTCTTAGCGTATAATATGCATTCAGCTTTGAAGGTCATACTGGAGTTGTGATGGCTTAGCGTATAATATGCATTCAACTTTGAAGGTCATACTGGAGTTGTGATGGCTTAGTGTATAATTTGCATTCAGCTTTGAAGGTTATACTAGAGATGTGATGGCTTAGTGTATAATATGCATTCAGCTTTGAAGGGCATAGGGGAGTTGTGATGGCTTAGTGTATAAAATAAATTCAGCTTTGAAGGGCATAGGGGAGTTGTGATGGCTTAGTGTACACAGTAAAACCTGTTACGAGAGACCGCCCCTTCTGCCAACAAAAAGTGGTCTCTCAAGACAGGTGGTCTTTCATAGCAGGTTTGTGCAAAATTATGTTTCTAAGGTCCAGTTTCAGAACAATTTCAAGAAAAATAACCACAATCACGGTACATATATTCTATTCTTTATTAGTAGTTGTTGCTAAAATATTGTATGCATTCATCTAAAAACAAAATTATATTGTAATAAAGATATACTTCTATCATTAAACATAAAATCACATTTACATTTGAAGATCACATATTCTAGCATAGGAAATTGTTTCTGAATTACTCATTTTCCTTTATAACAACCTAAATATGTTTTACCAATGTTTAAACTGCTTTTTTGTGAGTGGTCTGCACTTTTTCATTTCTTTCAGTTACAATATTTTCTCCAGCATTAAAATTTGTCTCTTTTTAGTTGAAGGATTGGCCATTGTTATTAAAATTCTAGGTGTTAAAATTATTAGTGCTCATTTGTAATATCGAACGTAAAGACGGTGGCTGTGGGAAAATATAAAAAATTTATACATGTGCATTGCATATCTAACAATTAATAAAAAAAACAACAAAAAACCCCCCCAAACAATTATCTCATCCAGAAACAGGACCATTTATTCAGTAACAAAAGTCAACGGCTTCATTAAGAGATGACATACAGGGATTAACTCTGTAAGCAAAGTGTGTAATCCGGTCGCAGCAACTTGAATAGACGACAGCTTTGTGATTGGGATGTCATCACTTAACAATGGGGGGGGAACAAACATCACAAGTCTTGAGCACTATCAATCGAATCCCGCAAATGATTCTCTCTTGCTGGTTTAATAGACAATGACCTTATTCACCCCCGGCAATACCGATTAACTCGAGACAAACAATATACGTGGCCACTTTGTCAACTTTGTCACTTCAACGGCATTTCATGACATGTACATTAGCCTAGTTTACAGACTGTAGCATCTATCACCGGTAGCAACAATCCTTTTTTTAATATTCCTTTTATATTTGTTTTTGATCATAACAATCTATACTAATCAAGCGGTCGTTGTAATAATTGATTACATAAAGGTCACTGGTGTCTGTCTGTTCTCGCGATACAGTCGTCATAGGGATGCCAGGTCCTAAAACGGCCGGGAAGCAAGTTAAGTGCGGGAATAATTAGTCTGGTTCCCTGCTCTGCTTTCTGCGTTCCTCACCCCTATACGAATAACGGAGAACAACACCGGGAAAATACGAAGCAGGGAACCAGGCTAGGAAATAATCTACATATACTTTAGTCTGGTTTACGACAGAAACTGTAAATCACTATAAGCCTAGCTAAAAATTCAGAGATCGGTAGCCAGCCTATTTCTTATTTTTATTTTTATTTTTATATTTAGAACGGTAGGAGCAGTCGTTCTTACAGGGATTAAATAAAGGTTGGTGGAGTTTGTCCTCGATTTTTTGTGATGTGGTCGTTCATAGCAGTGTCGAAATGCATATTTTGCCAAGAAATCGCGGTCGCTGGTCGCGTTCAGCAGGTGGTCGCTTGTAGCAGAGCGTTTATATAATAAAATCGATCCGTGCATTACGATTGTGGTCGTACGTGACAGGTGGTCGCTCATAGCAGAGGTCGCTCATGACAGGTTCTACTGTAATATGCATTCAGCTTTGAAGGGCATACAGAAGTTGTGATGGTTTAGTAGTTAGCATGCCAGACCCCTACCAGACCCCTAATCATTTGGTTGTGGGTTCA
The DNA here is from genome assembly GCA_016617855.1 of Megalonaias nervosa. NCBI lineage: Eukaryota > Metazoa > Mollusca > Bivalvia > Unionida > Unionidae > Megalonaias > Megalonaias nervosa. Next base: position 68,957 of record JAECUM010015816.1, on the reverse strand, counting down.
CTTCCTGCCCTTATCAGCCAGATTGACTGCTGTGATATATCTTTGTTCAAGGCTTTTATTTTCATGGCTGCTGACAGCATATAACCTCACTGAGTTGATATGCTTAATCAGTGAACAGCATTAGACCAAGATGTGCATAACGTATCTGCAGGTCATACATTACACTATCAGATTTGGATGCGAATTATGCATTGCTAAAAATAGAATTAGTGTGATGCAAAGTTTGATTTTACATTTATCTTGAAAACCTTGTATAAAGAATATATTTTCAAGGAGCATTACATGTATTCTTTATGGATAAATGTATTTCATGTGTAGGTGTATTACAAATAAGTGCTTTATCATTACCATTTTGGTATTAGTTTTTTTTAAACAATTTGCTTATTATCAAATAAAACCAGAGGTATATATATTCATCTCTTTTTTAAATAGAAATTGGTGTTTCAGGTAAATACTTTAGACTGCCGTTTTCACGTTTCCTGGCTGCACATGTTCACAGGTTTCCTAGGAAACCTTGGAGTATTGGTTGCTGACTTTCCAAGGTAATAGTCCAAGGACAAAATTTTTTTATACCAATGTCCAAGGTTTTTATTGTCAAACATCCAAGGTTGACCTCAGACTTCCAAGGTTTTTTGTAGCCAGTACTCTGAGGATTCCTCGGACATACCATCCGAGGATTCCTCTGACACATTGTTCGAGGATTCCTTGGACACTTTCCTGGCATAAACCATCAGACCAAGATTTGAAGCAAATATTACAGAATATAAGAATACATTTTATTTTTAATTTGTTCAACACATACAAATAAAATTTTAAAAAGATTCAAATATCAAAAATGCCTATAAGATTCCTTTAGTGCCAAATTGTCCATTTAATTTTGAAAATCCATCCATTTATATCCTGGTTTCTTGATGGTTTTAGCACTTAATTGATTTCTTGTTTATCATCACCTCTTTCATATTCTTCCATTTCTTTTGGATCAGTCCTGTACAAAAAATGTTGGTTGAAAATATAAAATGTGATGAATTAATAAAACAAATAGTATGCATATAACATAACTGTTATTGGCAGCCTTCAATTTAAAAATCATGTTTGGAATCCTTTTGTTCTGAAAACAAGGTATTAAACCTTGAAACACTATATTTCTATAATGGACTGTTCTTTGAATTTCAGCCCATCATTCTAAATTGTTGATAACAAATACAGTCAAGATTATATTCTGTTCCTGGCTCGATGCCTTACAAGTTCAAACTAATGTATTCAATCAATTATAAGATCCTGATGCATCCCTTTAAAGATATTATTAAAATTATTCAGAATTACTATCTTATTATTTCATCTTACTGTAATCAACCCTTAAAGATATGACACAATGCTTGTTGCTTAAAAAGAGCTTTTAGAAAGTTTTAAATTGCTGCATCTTTATCTTACCATGAACTTTTTTGGTGTTACCGTCTTAGTCTGTTTTGGTGTTGCCATCTTGGTGGTCTATTTTGTTGCTATTGTCTTAGCTGTTTTTGATGGTTTTGGTGATTGTGGAATCACATCTTTACTTGTTTAAACCCTGAATTTAAAAAAAAGTGCACACTTTTCAAATAATATGCAATCCATGCCATTTACTAGTGATGGGAATTGATTACTTGGGAAAAAATGCGTATATCCACATTTATTGCTGGAAAAAAATATGGTTTGGCATGTTGGCCTTTAAAAATAAAAATAATAATCATTTTGATTATGTAACCTGACATCCTTTATAAAGTTAAGAAATCACTGATGCTTGCATTTTTGCAAATCTGTGTGCAACAGGTGAAATAGAGCATGAGATCGGTATCATGGACACCATATTTCCTTTTCAATTAGACAAACAAAAGCAATCCAGTTTAAGTACTATTTAATATCATCAACATATGACACGCATGAGCATTAATCATTTTAATATGGTACACAAATTTACACCTGAAATGAAGGGCATTTACTATCAGGGTTTGCAAGGTCTATAAAGTTGTTTAACAGGGGCCATCATGTGATGTCATGAATCACTGCCTCGTATGTAAAAGTACAATGCAGCTGCAATTTCAGACAAACACATGATAATATGGCAGGCCAGTAAAATTATTTAAATTATAAAATACTGTACTTAAAGAAAATGGATAAAGTAATTGAGCTTTTTATCAATATACTGAAGCAGCAATGAATCTGATTGATTGCTTTGTAGATTTTCTTGCTGCCTAACAACCTATAAGCATGGATGTTCTGTTCTTTTCTTACATGTCTTTAACACTATTCATAAACCTATTCTTCTGATTTAATGCACTATAATAATTATGTACACAGTTATTCTAAGATCCATGTTTGAGTCGTTAAATATTTCAGATTTTATTGTTCTTTCAGCAATTTTAAGCATGACTTCATTTGCATGTTTAATAATAATTAATTCTTTTTTTCTTAATTCAGCTGATGTTAATGGGTTAGTTTGCTTGACTCTATTCAAAATGGGCATAGTTAAGTAATTTTTATCCTTAAAATGTACTATATTCTTGTAATTCTCTTCCAAAGAATTACAACTGAATCTTACAAAGATAAAATTAGAAAAACAACGACGATAATAAGAGTTACTATTATTATTGTTATTATTATTATGATTATTATTATTATTTCTCATATATCAATAAGGATTAAACAATGCATAGAAGCTGGAACACTCAGTCCAATTTCCATACCATTGTTTCACGACTATTATTTTTAAAAAATCTCTTCGTCAACACACAAGCTATCAATGAGATAAAGATGAAAACAACAATAAGGTTTACTGAATGCTGTAGGCCTACATGTTTGTCAAAAAACAATATTGCTGATGGTACAATGCCTGGTGGGTAAATGACATCATACAGTACTCATAGCTTGCTAAACAACCTCATTCCTATCAAAAACAGATGCAAAATCGACTGAAAAACTGATGCTGTGTACAGCTGGCCTTTGAAATGAGAGCTAATAAATGTTCTTATCTTTTTCAAATTTAATGTAATATAATAAAAAGAAACGAACTTACCTCCAATCCTTCCAGTAATTCCTTCTGTAATCCCAAAACTCGGCAACCTTGCAGACACCAAATCTCTAACTTTGTAATCTTCAGTTGCCTTTCTCGGCTGAACAATATTTAGGAGGTTAAGGACATTTCTGGTAATAGGATTATCATATAAATAATGCAAACAAGTTCATGGCGATTGATGAGTACACTCCTTTATATGTTTTTCACAGACCAGTTTACTTTCAACGGACCACTTTTGAATTTATTATTATGGCGCGTACAAGATTGATTGATGACTCACCTGCTGTGATTAGATAATTTCATGCTCTGGAACCAGTGGAAGAATGCGAAAGAAATATTTCCCTGAACTTTCCACAACTTCTCAGTATTTTTTAAATTTAAAAGTGGTAAGTAGATAAGCACATGTTATGAGCATTACGTAGGGTCCTTCAATTATCTAAAGTTTGTTCTATAAGATGAAATTGTCTCCCAGATTCTGATCATTGCAGACCGGAAGATCCATATCAGGCCAAGAAAAATGTTCCTGGTTGGCTGACTGTCTCTGTTTAAGTTGCTGACCCTAGCACTTTTTCCTCGGGTTAAAAATAAAAAAATGAAAATATTAAAAATAAAAATAAAAATTCCCGAAAGAACTTGAAGTGCTATGAACATACATATATATATATATATATACCTATATTTTATATATATGGGGTGGGGATCATAAACATATATACAGATATTATCAGTGTTTTTAAGACAAGCAAGGTCAAGAAGCAGAATTCATATGAAGAAAAGAAATAAATTGGAGAAGTAACTATTGAAGTTCAGAGATACCTCCTCCACAGATAAACTTGCCATGTATTTGCAGTTGGGAAACTATTTGTATCCAAAGGAAATATATAGGGAAGAGTTCATCTTCAGGTGTTAGAATTTAGGTGTATAAATTAAAATCGTTATCAACTACAAGTACACTAACACAAGCTTGTGTTTTTTACTTGATCCTTTACCTTTCACAATTAGCTATTGATGAACAATTTAACTAATGACATACATTTTTACTTGATCACTAAAAGGATAGATGTGGCTTTGCAAAGCTTAAATGAACTTTACAAATGTTGCCTTTTTACTTGGAAAATGTATTTTACAGTACGTTGTTTGTCTGCATTTCATGAATACTTGAATTGTATATGAAGTAACTGCAAATGAAAAAGATCTTACACCAGTTTAAACTCAGAGTGAAAACATTGTTCACATTTATGTCATCAATAACTTTGGGGGTCATTTTTCATGTTATTTAAACATCAAAAGCCAACTTTCTTTGTAAAGTTTAATATTTTAAACTCCCCAAATGGATAATATGTGTTTCAGAGATGGAATCAGTGTTGTACAAGCAGAGTACAACCCCTTTTGTTGTCAGAAAACAGAATCAGTCGTTTGGTGCATTCTTCCCAAATCATTTTGAAAGGGATTAAACTTCAGTGCTTATTATCAGCTGTCATATTAAAAATGATAATTAAAAATAGTGCCATGCCAATCATCCATGCATTTTTTTCAGACTCAGTTGTATATTTATAATTATTCTTGTAACTAATGTGACAAATAAACAGTGTCATGCAAATTTTCAGAAAACATTTTTACACTAATACTGTAATAGTTTATTATCCTTCTAAACTGGTACTTTAAATCATTATTCCTGTAACTAACACACAAACACAAATTTTAAGAAAAATGTCATGTGACCCTTTAAGCATTGAAGACTTTACTTTAGGTTCAGTTGTTAGAAAATACATTTTTACAGTTGTCCTGTGTGGTTACAGTTGTCCTGTATGGTTACAGGGCATTAGAACTGGGACCACTGTGTTACACTAAGGTGATTGTATGAAGTGATTAAAAGTGTATGAATACTAAGAACTGGGGGATTCCAGCATGTATTTTGGTTTTGGTTCTTCATCTCATATTTATATCTCTTTGTAAATAAGATGTGAAACCAAAATATGTGATCCTGTTTGGCACCATGTTGCCAGACCTGAGATGGTACACTGTAAAACCCATATCAGCCAAACAACATTAATTAAGCCAACTTTTTAATTCAAATCCAAGACTTGTTTAGTTGTTTGGTAATGACAAACATTATTTTTAATAAACTGTAAAAATACGTTTTGAATAAATATAGAAAAATCTCTAAGTACACAGTTAAAACAGACCAAGTCCATTTCCTAGCTAAAAATTTCTAAGTCTACATTTCCACGCTATGTTCACGCTAAAAAAATGACTAAGTTCTTGTTTCCGAGGTTTTTCCAAGCCAAAAATTAACTGAATTCTCAAGTCCAAGGCTTTGTTCAAGGCATTTCCTAGGGTTTTTTTTAATGTACGAGATAATGTCCAAGGTTTGCTTATAAAACCTTGGACAAAATAACAGCATTGTCTGAGGTTTTCCAGGTATTCCTAGGAAAACCAAGAAAAAACCTTGGATGTCCAAGGTTTTAGGTCAAAATTCCAAGTATAACCTTGGAAAATGTACAGCTGGGTTGCTTTGTAACCCTTTTTCTTTAGTCTCTTTCATGAGATTTAATAAGATAAATAAATTATATTCTTTGATTTGCTGGAACCATAAATCCATTACTACTTGGGGGAGTGCATCACTTCTTTTACCCCTTGCCACAGCAGTGCACTCCTTTACTTACCTATTAAAGTACTGTATGTAATAGTAGAGGCCTAGGTTTCAGAGTTAAGGGTGAATTAGTACATGTAGTAACAGTAGTTCACATGTTTGCTTGGCAGAGACTGGGGGAAAAGTTCCCACACTGTATACCTAGTCATGGACTTAATATTTCCAGTTGTGCACGTAATAACTCAAGAGACTTCAGTGGTGACTGTGAGGTGGTTGGTCTGTTTTTAGTTACAATTGCCCAGCTAGGTAAACCATACCCAGTGGCTGAGTGTATATGATGGGTAGTACAGGTTTATTGTCTTATTTTATCTGTGTCCTCTGTTTGTCATTATGCAAATGCATTTCATATGCAGTGTATGTTTGGATGAAGAGTTGTATGTATTGACAGCTGGATGGAAGATGGATGTATGGACATAAAAAGAACAAGCTTTTATTGCAATCATCATCATATCATTACATTACATTTTCATTGATCAGTAATTTGTAGAAAGTTTAGAACTTCTAAAAAGTTTTTTTATTTACATAAATGTCAGATGTACTAGCATAATAGACCACTTTATATTTTATTTATCTTTCTCACTTTTTCTTTATTCCACTTTTCCAAGGCTTTGGTAAAAACAAAATTGTTCATTTTCAGTTCATCTGCAGATGTTTGCATTAGCATGTTCAGGTTCTTATCATTAAAATTTGTGCAGTACCTGGTTATAATTCTATTTTGAATGGAAAATCCATATTCACAATGAACTGTTGATGCAGGATGTAGCACATGAGGTTTATGTGCCCATCATGGTCATTACGCCATGTATTTTGTCCATTTGAATTAAAAAAAAGATCATGGCAGAAACCATACATTGTAATTAATTTTAACTGATAGGAGTACATTAATAATATTATAATAGTTACATGAAGGCAAACATACTAAATCAACAAACTCTTAAACAAGCAAATTAATTTTGTGTATTTTCTAAAAAGTCAAAATATTTTGAAACTAGTTTGAAACAGCCCCTAAAAATGAAACTGAGAGCACATGCACTAGTGTATTTACACCACAGTATTCATATATACCAAGTCATAGTAGTCACTGATCTTACAGATTAGTAAACTCAACTTTGAGAGTATATGTTTAAAAGGTTAATTCAAACTCAGTGTGAATCTTTTGAACTTTGTCAATTTTTGGTGAAGTTTTAGAAAAATAAAAAAAACATAATGCTTTTTCTAATGGCAGCAGATTAACTGTCTCTAGCTGCAATTACAGTAATGTAATCTAGGTACATCTGTCAGTAAGAATTAATTACAATGCATAGATTCTGCTGTGCTCATGTAAAGTCATCTGGGCAAAATACATTGTGTAATGATTAACAAGGACATATAAACCTTAAGTAAGATAGCCATATTTGGAAGTGTGTCCATATTTTTCCTGTTGATGTTGCTTGTACATTCTGTTAAGGAGCACTGTTTCAATAGTCAATCAGCTATGACCCCTGGGACTTGCGTAGCAACCAGATACATGCTCAAAGAATACAGGGTAGAGCTAATATATTTTATCTTGATACATATAATGGTAAAATCTCACAAAATACAATTTGTTCTCTCTTACAATCTTGTGGCTGGAAAATAAGATATTGTATGATCATATTTGGTACATGCTGTTCAAGGGACTGAATTATCTAGTGAAAAAAAATTATGTTCAGCAGTATCTGTGTAATACATGTAGTGGGTGTATGGGAGAAAAAGTACGTCTCCGTGGGTTCTTAAACTTTAATCAGACTTGATGATGACTAAATGAATCACAAGAAGAAGTAGACCTACAACATATACATGTGAAATATATAAATAATTAAAAGTAAACGAATCTATCACACATGTACCATTCACAAAATGATTAAGGCACGGAATTATTATAAAACTATTACAATGTAATTACTAAAAACCTTACCAGTGCTGTGTAGTATTTCTGATATACAATAATTATTTTCTTTGATACCATTTGCAAAGTATTGAGTAACCCAGAAGTGTTGAAGTTGACTCATTCAGAATGGTTGGAGGAGTGAACAGTGGAATAGGGAACTTGTTAATGTAATCAACAGCTGCAACTCACTACTACTCACTCACCATATTTACAGCAGAACATGTATATAGACATTGGACATCACTGTACTGAATCTGTAACACCAAAACTAAATGCACACAAACAAAAACAACAACAAACAGTGGTTTACATCTATCATTTTCTGGTACAATATTATAGCCATGTGATTTGAAACGAACATATTGGTGACATTTTTCTTTTTTAGCTAATCTGTAGGAAGTACAGGAGAGCATATGCTATATCCTCAGGTCTTTCAGATTATCAGTACAGTCAGGATAACCCTCTTGTAAGCATTTTATTGGTGTCAACCACTGTGAACTTAACCTGTTGTAAGAGTCAAGTAGGTCACAATGGTCTGCTTTTATTACACTGCTGGTTTATAGGGCTATGTATACTAGGCTATGTTTACATGATTTTAGTTCCATCTTTGTGTATGCTGTCTGAATAGAATTTGGTCAGAGTATATGTACTTCTTACTTCATTTTGCTCCTCCCCATGGAAAAGTAGGTCCAAGTGAGCTACTTTTCATTCTCTTACTTTATTTATAGGTCAAATCAAGTATCAGAGTTTTAATTTCCAGACACGACTTCACTGTAGTTACGATATCTTCATGTGATTCAAATATTCTTGCATTATTGGAAACCTAACCAGGGTAAAGTGTGCCCCATTGATCTACACTGCATGCCTAAATAGGTGACTTCCTTATTTACAGGAGGAGTCACCAGCACACACACATGCATTCTCAGTCCTATATGTAGAATAACATTATCCTTTCCTTTTCAATAAAATGTGCAGGGATAAAACTGGTGGACATATGAGTTTGGTTTGTTCTCTGACTGCTTATTTTGAGTATTGAGCATGAATCCTGTGTAGATTGCAAGATTACATCCAGAACTAAATAGAAAATAAACATTCCCATCAACAGTGCCCTGTCTTCTAATAAGCAAACTATCCATGTGTCTACCATTCTCCTTGCACCAGTCATGTCATAGCATGTTTGGTGATGCATGCAGTTTAACCTGCTATATCTTGGTAGTCTCTCGGGGGCCAAGGAAAACATGTTGTGCCGTCTCATCGACAATGGATGTGCATGTGGCTCTGGAGTCCAAATTCCGATGCACACAGGTGGGGCATGGAACACTGGTGGTTGGGGGTGGCTGGGACGCAGCTCTGTGACGTCTCTCATGAGCTGCAGCAAGATGCTGGCAGTGGTCAGTCTCGAAGGTGGAACTGGCTTTTCTGGTCAGGGCTTGCCAGTGACTTCTGTCTGAGGCAGTGAGCTTGAGCTGGTGGGGTGGAAGGTCTGCCCATTTGATGTGCGTCTTGAGGTTGTCTTTGTACCTTTTGCGAGGGCGGCCTTGGTTTTGGTTGCCCTGGGCTAGCTCGCCAAAGAACAGCTGCTTTGGGATTCTGTTTTGATCCATGCAGATGACATGGACAATCCAATGAAGCTGGGCCTGGATTAGTTTTGCTTCGATGCTTGTTGTGTTGGCTCTATCAAGGACTTCCTGGTTGGGGATTTGGTCCTGCCACTTGATCCGCATGATGGATCTCAGGGAGCGCTGGTGGAATTGTTCCAACTGACTGATGTGCCTTCGGTAGACAGTCCACATTTCACAGCCATGCAAGAGTGACGTGAGGACAACTGCATTGTACACCTTCATCTTTGTTGACAGGCGTATGTCCATGTGCTGCAAGACCTTGGTCTGGAGTCATCCACTTGCTTGGCTGGCTTTTTGGATCCTCACAGTAATCTCTTTATCCAGGGAGCCATCACTGGATATTTGAAACTGTCCACATTCTTCAGCTGTGTATTGCCGATGGTGATGCAGGGTTGTGAAGGGACAGTGTTTGGGGCAGGCTGGAAGAGGACTTCTTGCTTTGGACAAAGACATTTAGTAAAATTGATTCCAAATTGGAACAGAACAGTACAAATTGTGATTCAAAGTGAAACTTCTGGACATTTGTGTAAAAACTTCGTCTGACATCATCATCCACCATCTTGGAACAGAATTGAGATTCAGACTAGCTTCAATTTGAACTGTTTATTGATAGGACATATATGATTTTCACAATTCTAGGACAAATGTTTGGATTTTCTTCGCAAATCGTAAGTCCTATTTCATATTTTCACCTTTTCACCGTGTTTTCTAGGGAAATAAATTATTATTTTTAAAACTTACAGAGGTTGTTGTCTTCACTCTTTTCTTTATGTTAATTTAAACGAGCCGATACGTAACATAAAGAAAATTGGGGGCTTGTCCGGGATATATGAAATTGGCTGATATATGAATTTGGCTAAAAAATTGAAATTTAAATTCCCCTAGTTTCAAATCCCAAGTTCTATTTTACAATTTACTTGAAACCCTTAGTGAAAACAACAGGCTTTCTTTCACAATGTCAAAAGTGGAGAGTTTTCTTTCTAGTCCAACTCAGGATCAGTTGGATAGTCTGAAAAAAGATGAGTTGCTTGAACTTGCCAGAAAGTACGAACTTTCTGAAGCAAAAGCTTCCTTGACAAAACAAGAAATTAAAATATTTTAATTCAGCATTTGGTAGGGAAGAATATTTTTGACAAAAGTGTTTTGGCATCTGTCAGTAAGTCTATGACAGACTCTGACATTAAGGTAATGGAACTAAAAATGAAATACAAGATGGAAATAGAGTTAAGGAAGCTCGAGCTTCAGAATCAGAAGGAGGAGAGAGAGAGAGAGACAGGAAAGAGAGAAGGATAAACAATTGCAGTTTGAAAAGGAGGAGAAAGATAGACAGGAAAGAGAGAAAGAAAGACAAATGCAATTACAAGAAAGAGAGAAAGAAAGACAAATGGAATTACAAAAAGAACAAATGCAATTAGAAGAAAGGGAGAGAGAGAGACAGATGCAAAAAGAGAAGGATGAAAAAGAATTACAGAAAGAACAAATACAATTACAAAAAGAACAATTACACGTACAGATGAAAAAAGAGAAGGACGAAAAAGAATTTCAAATTAAAATGAAAGAATTGGAGCTGCAAGTGACAAACACGATTCCACTTCACATACAAATTCAAAGTTTGACATTGTAGGAAATATCAAGTTAGTACCCCCTTTTAGTGAAAAGGAAGGAGACAAATATTTTATTCATTTTGGAAAAGTTGCTGAAAATTTTAAATGGCCAAGGGAGTATTGGACTCAGTTATTGCAAAGTGTACTTTATGGTATGGCCTGAAATGTCTATACATCTCTGTCATTACAACAAAGTTCTGATTATGATTTGGTTAAAGAATGCATTTTGAAGGATTACGAGTTAGTCCCTGAGGCTTATCGGCAAAATTTCAGAAACTATAAAAAAGAAGCTGGACACACTTATGTTGAATTTGCTAGAGAAAAAGAACAGTTGTTCAAGAGATGGTGGTTAGCTGAGAAAATTGAACATGATTATGAAAGACTCGAACAACTGATATTACTTGAAGAATTCAAGAACTGTGTTTCTAGTTATGTTAAAATTTAGCTTGAAGATCATGAGGTCAAAACCTTGGAAAATGCTGCTCTTGCTGCTGATAAGTATTTCTTAATTCATAAAGTTCCTGCGGTAAGCAAATCTTTCACTCAGGAGTCTACTGATAGAAAGGTGTTTCAACCAAATATGACTCCTCTTAAAACTCAATCTGGCACAACTTCTAAAAATCAAGCTTCTGACAGACTTGATTCAAAATCCTTGTCTATTCCTATGTGTACCTATTGCAAGAAAAAAGGACACATCATTTCTGATTGCTTCAAATTGAAATATAGGCATCAGAATCAAGATAGGCCTATCCAAAATGCTCTTATTTCCAAGAGGTCAAGGTCACGGTCATGTATTGAAAGAAATACATTTGTTGGGTCTCAAAAACCCCAGTCTGATTTTATTATGGAGAATTTTGAACCATTCGTGTTGAAGAGTTCTATATCACTCTTGGGTGATTTGGCCAAACCTATCCCTGTTCAAATTTTAAGGGATACAGGAGCTTCTCAGAGTCTTTTAGTGTCAGGTATTTTGCCTTCTTCTGAGAAGTCCTGTTCTAATGAGAGTGTTCTCATTCAGGGAGTATAGTGCGGCTTTGTTAATGTTCCTCTCCATTCTGTAAATTTGTCATCAGACTTAGTTTCAGGACCTGTGACAGTCGGGGTAGTGTCTAATTTACCCCTTGAGGGCATTCATTTGTTGCTAGGCAATGACCTAGCTGGAGACAAGGTTGTGGTTAATCCACTTGTAACTGACAAGCCTTCTTTGGATCAGAAAGCTGATCCTGTTGAAAAAGAAATCCCTGATTGATATCCAGCTTGTGCAGTTACCAGAGCTATGGCAAAGAAAGCTCTTGAGAATGATTTTGATAAGGAAAGTATTCCTTTAGCTGACACATGTATTGGTCAGGTTTTTGATGAGGTCACTTTCACTTCTAATTTGGATCAATCAAAAGGTATTGATCATAGTGATGCTCTTTCGAATACTCGTTCTCTTTTTTCTGATCAGGGTGATAAACGACAATCACTTGTCGTCGAACAGGAAAAAGATCCTGAGATCTCCTGTTTGTTTCAGAGGGCCATTAGTGAAACTGAAGCAACTGAAGTACCTGTCTGTTACTTCATTAAAAATGGAGTTCTTATGAGAAAATGGAGACCTCCCGAGGTACCTGCTAGTGACGAGTGGTCAGTAAAATATCAGATTGTGGTTCCGAAACCTTACAGACAGGAAATACTTAGTTTGGCCCATGAAACTTCTCTGGCTGGTAATTTAGGGATAAATTAAACTTATCACAAGATCTTGACTCACTTTTATTGGCCAAAAATCAAAAGTGATGTTCGCAAGTTCTGTAGATCTTGTCATACTTGTCAAATAGTAGGAAAACCAAATCAGAAGATACCTAAAGCTCATCTGCAACTTATTCCTGCATTTGACGAACCATTCAGTAGAATTATGGTAGATTGTGTTGGTCCCTTACCTAAGACCATGTCAGGCAACCAATATTTGTTGACCATTATGTGTGTGTCAACAAGATTCCCAGAGGCAATTCCTTTGAGGGATACTACAGTAAAAGCTTTGATAAAGTCTTTTACTCAATTTGGCCTTCATAAATTTGTCCAATCCGGTCAAAGGTTCAAATTTCAAGTCTGGAGTTTTCAGCTTGTTATGCTTGAATTTGGCATGCAGCAGTTCAAGTCAAAAGTGAAACTATGGTTTCACCGAAGTTTACTAGAGAGAATTTTTGAGTCCTGTAATAAAGTCCATTCTCTCTTGCTCATTCTTCAGAATTTTCTTCAAAGAAGATTTTATGGCCCTTACAAAGTAAAGAAGAAAATGAATGAGTTAAAATTATAATATTTGTACTCTGGTCTAATAAATTAATGGAGTACTACTATATTGAAAGAGATAGCCAAGTAAATCATGCAGTTAATTTAGTTGTACCTGTCCCACCAACTGAGGGTTTGAGTGAAGGAATTCAGTCGGATTCTACTGATCTTGGAGCAACAAATCTTTGGAATTTGGAAGTTATGGAAAATCTAGACCAGAAACTTTCTTATTTACAACAACAAGAAAAAAGTGAACTTAAACAGTTATTGTCTGAATATGAGCACTTGTTTCCAGACGTACCTACAAGGACAAACAAAATTTTTCACGACGTTGAAATAGTAGATTCAAAACCCATGAAACAACACCCATACAGGATGAACCCTCTCAAACAGGAATACTTGAAAAAGGAGATTCAGTATTTGCTGGAAAATGATTTTATAGAGCCCAGTAAGAGTGATTGGAGTTCACCATGTATTCTTGTTCCGAAACTGGATAAAACTTTCTGAATGTCTACAGATTATAGGAAGGTGAACAGTGTGACAAACAGATTCATTTCCATTGCCAAGAATCGATGACTGTATTGACAATATTGGAAATGCCAAATACATCACTAAATTTGACCTTCTGAAAGGATTTTGGCAAATTCCACTAACAGAAGGGGCAAAAGAAATTTTGGCATTTGTGACTCCAGATGGACTCCACCAGTATAAAGTAATGCCATTCGGAATGAAGGGTTCTTCAAGTACTTTTCAATGCCTTATGAATATGATTACCTCTGGTCTAGACAATTGTGTTGCTTATATTGATGATGTCGTCATCTACAACATCACCTGGAAAGAACATCTAGCCACGATTCGGAAGTTCTTCGACAGACTCACTGATGCAAATTTGACTATTAATTTATCTAAAAGTGAGTTCTGCCGTGCTTGTGTTACTTTTCTAGGACATATTGTGGGACATGGTCAAGTTAAACCTATAGATGCTAAGGTCAAGGCTATTTCTGAATTTCCAGTGCCTGTCAGTAAAAAAACAGCCGATGCGATTTTTGGGTATGGCTGGGTACTATCGCAAATTTTGTTCTAATTTTTCTAATATTGTTGAACCTCTGACAAACTTGTTGAGAAAGAAAAACAAGTTTCTTTGGACTGGAAAATGTCAAGAGGCTTTTGATAGGTTAAAGGCCATGCTTAAAAGTGCACCAGTTTTAACAGCTCCAGATTTCAGTCAACCATTCAAACTATCTGTGGATGCAAGTGATGTTGGGGTTGGAGCAGTTTTGATTCAAGATGACAGAAATGGTGTAGAACATCCAGTGTGTTATTTCTCTAAGAAATTAAATAAACACCAAAGAAACTACTCAACAATCGAGAAGGAATGCTTGGCTTTAATACTGGCATTACAGCATTTTGAAGTTTACATCAGCTCAGCTCCTTCTCCGGTTGTTGTGTGTAGTGATCACAACCCCCTTACTTTCATCAACAGGACGAAAAATAAAAATCAAAGACTTTTAAGGTGGAGTTTAATTTTGCAAGAATACAATCTGACATCAGGCACATTAAAGGAAAAGACAATTTAATTGCAGATGCACTTTCTCGTGTATAGAAATAATTTCATATACACCTTTGTATAATTCATAAGAATTCTTATGTAATTTTTTTTTACCTCATGTATAGTTTACATCTGGTAAAAAAGAAAGCTTTATTACATAAATCTTTCTTTTTTCTTTATGGGGGAAAGTGTTAGGACCATGTAGTTTAATTACTTGTGTGTTAAAATTTGAATTCTTTCTATTTCATTTTTGTATCATTATATATATATATATATATATGTGTGTGTAAAAACTTCGTCTGACATCATCATCCACCATCTTGGAACGGAATTGAGATTCAGACTAGCTTCAATTTGAACTGTTTATTGATAGGACTTATATGTTTGGATTTTCTTCGCAAATCGTAAGTCCTATTTCATATTTTCACCTTTTCACCATGTTTTCTAGAGAAATAAATTATTTTTGATAAAACTTACAAAGCTTATTGTCTTCGCTCTTTCCTTTATGTTACTTTAAACGAGCCAATACGTAACAGTATATTGTATATTATTTCAAAACAGTGAGTTTGGTTCATCCTATGCTGTTTGTGCGAAGTGCTTTCGATAGGAGAAAACAAATTTTTCCAGCGCACAGATGATGTAAGTTACATCGTCTGTGTATTAATGCCTCGCCGTGAGACGATATCTTCACATTACGGAACGTCTTGTCAGTAAGCAGTCTACTTAGGGACTTGCACATCTTCAGCTGTAGAGGTATGTAAGTTACTTATTAATTTTCTATGTATATTATTTCTTATGTATATTGTAAGTTATAGCTATGTATGTACTATCACGTTTATTTTTGTATGTTTTCAATGTAACTTTGGCTTGTGTAGTATAACACAAATATTTTCTATTTTTGTTTGTGACTTAGCAAGAGATTTACATTAGCAATATAAAGTTGCATTTCATTAAGAAATGTTTGGTATCATAGGAATCTTATCGGACAGAGGTTCACTTCTGAACCTGTTTATTATTTTGTAATGTTGTACTGGTACATGTAATGTAATTTGTACAACTTACCGTATATAATGTCATTACATGTTTTTGTATATGCCATGTCATGCATAGTACACGGTGTTAGATGTATTTGCAGCTGATCAGAGTGAACATAGCAGCTGTAGAGCTGATCAGAGTGATCCATTCTGATTGTAGACGACGTGGTACCAACTGCAGAGCTAACCATAAAAGTTGACCATAGCAGCTGTAAAGCTGAACCATAGCAGCCGTAGAGCTGAGCGAACAGTGTTGCTGGTCGGGTAGCAGGTGATCGGGCGTTGCTGACCGAATTGGTGGGCTCTGATTGCTTGATTGACCAAGGAATTGAATGGTGGTCGGTGACTACCTATACTGATGCTTGCTTGATTGACCAGTGTGTCTGGTAGCCAAGTGTGATATTGATGGGAGTGTTTTGTGTTACTCAATGCATGTAATCTTTTAGCCGTGGGCTAATTTTGGGGTTTGTTATATCCAGTGTTTTGGAAGTGTAAAGATATTTCTGTATGATATCTGTCCAATCAATTCATCATTTTACTATTGAGTAAAAATATCTCATTTTTCACTAGTTGAGTGAATACATCATTTTTACTATTGAGAAAAACACCCATTCTTTTCATCGTGTGAAATTACTGTGAATTGTTAAACTTTGTCCTTGTACTGTGTAAGGTCATTTATTTGTATTTATATTTGTTGCATTTTTTAGGTTTGTGCGGATTATGTTAATTTGTCCAATATTTGGATCTTATACCCACACGTATTAATCAATATTCTTTTCTCATTCAAGTCATACATCAATAAACATTGTATTTGTATCACCATCAAAAGTGTTCTGTTGTGAATCTGAAATCCCAGCTCGGTTATCTTGTTACATTGTTCATTCACGCATTCTTAAGGCTTTCTCTTTGTCAACCCTACTAGATGCAGGCCACCCTTGCAAACTCAGGGGAGGAAATGGATTTTGCTTAGAGAATATGTTCATTGATTTTGATATTCATCTATCCATTCCATTGACAATTTAAGTCTGTTCTTTATATTTAAAGACAACTCTTCAATGCTGCCAGTATTATAAACTGTACAAAAGCTAGGCCTTTGTTTCCTGGTTTGATAAGTAAATGAAGAATTTCTTTGACATTGATTCATTCATACATTTTTATTTACTTATTCATCCACAATCCATACATTATTTATTTTTCGAGTAATATATTCATTCATTCATTCATTCATTCATTCATTCATTCTGACTGTATGGTCTTAAACTAAGTAATGTAAAAGAGTGAAAACCAAGTTTTTTAAAATTCAACAAATAATTTATTTACCTTGAATACAAAGTGAAAATTTATCTCTCTCTGTGTGTGTGTGTGTGTGATATGGATTTTTAATATAGCTTTAAAATTTTTTAGAGATATTGCTATGATGTCTGCAGGTGTGGCAGTTTATAGTTGTATCTAGCACTGGGGCATCATGCCACAGACATGAAGTATCATGTCCCACCCAGTCACATTATTGTGACACCAGACTGACCAGTCCTAACACTAATGTTGTAATGCTGAGCTGCAAGTGAGACAGCTGCTAGTACCATTTTTATAAATCTTTGGTATGACTCAGCTGGGGTTCGTAACTGTGACCTCACACATCTAAGGTGAATGCTCTAAGCACTTAGACCAAAATGAAAATTTAAAAAGAACTTACAGTTTTGTGAATTAAATCAGAAATAATCCTTATACATGTAGTTCCATCTCAAGTCCAAATTTATAGAGCTCTAAGTGAATTCCAATGGTGTTCTGAATAATTTCCAATAATGAATGTGCTGGTAATCTTGAATGTGTTAATGTGTCTGCATTAATAATGGTCTGAAATATTTAATCTGTAATCATAGAGAAATATTAACTATGTATTATGAGCTTTACTAAATAAATGCCACTAGTCAGGTTGGCCCTCTACTTGATTACTGACCAAAGTCAATCACACAATATAGATATACATAACAAATAATTATAAAGAAAAGGCAACATAGTACAAATTAAGTATAGATAACACATTCATTCCTTTGTTGTTCGTTCATTTGTCCGTCCATCCATCCATCCATCCATCCATTCATTCATTCATTCATTCATTCCTTCAGGTACACATTTTACTATTGCTACTACAACTGCTGCTGCTATTATATTATTATTATTATTATTATAGTCCATTCATTGGTGACCCCACTTCTGATTAGTGCCAACAAGCAAGACACAGAAACAGCAAAGATTCTCTTGGACTGGGGTGCCAACATTTATTGCAAAGGCCGTATTAATCGAGGAGCAGAGGACATGTTTCGAGATCCAGTTGAATTAGCCATAGAGAGTGGCTGTATTGAGTTTGTTATGCTTCTTGTAGAGTGTGGGTATTTTCCAAATAGAATTGAATACCTCAGAGAAGATATCGCTTCTGGAATACCCCAGACTCTTCTCGATGAGCCAGAAGTTTTAGCATGGTTGCGGGTGAATGCCAGAAATCCTCCATCACTTTTCCGATCTGCAATCTTCCAAATCAGAAAAATTTTAAGGAAGGAGATTTGTAGAAAGGCAGAGAATCTGCCATTACCAAGGAAACTGATTGATGAAGTACAGTTAAAGGACTGGCTTGGATAAATGATCTCTTTAAAAATGTTGGGCATTAAAACTTTTGCTCATAATTATTTGTGACTTCTGCAAGATTTGATTATAGCAGTTGTTATACAGGTATACTTAACAGTAGAACCATTGTATTAAGAATGTTTACACTCAATACAGTCAAACCTGCTATAAATGTCGCATGTATTTAATCAACAGCCTTCATCCACCACTTTTCCAGAATCTTCAAGTCACATAGAAATCTTTAAAGCAACCACCTGTATGTAGAGATGGCCTTATGGCTTCTCAAGTTTTTATTACAGATTTGACACTACCTTTTATAATTTTTAGCAAACATTTTACAAAAGTGTAAAAATAATTGTAATTTAAAAGGAATTGGGTGGATTTTTCAGTTGCTTGAGAATTAAAATAATGTGTATGTTTGTATGTATTGGAGTTTAACAGTACATCGGCTCTAAAATGACTATATGGTACAAAGTAAAAGTAAAGCTTTCAAAATTTACAAATGAATGGCACAAAATCTTTAGGAAGATCAACCCTTTCAGATAAATGTCAATAGGAAGCACATGTTAAAGCTCACTTGTTTAAATTTTGTTTCGATAAATTGGTTGTGAAACATCAAAAAATGTACCTTAAGGAAAATGACTGCATCTTTGGAAGGTGATGATTCTTTCATTTTTCTTATGGTTTTGATTGCAATTAAAGTAGATTGATAATTTAAGTGTATTTGTGTGCAGATGACACACATGTTGTGTTTGATGTAGTGATGAAGGATATATTCTAGATAAATGTATTTCCTTATTCAGCATATAAGTGTATACCATTGTAACACTATACTATATTTACTGTGATATCTATCAGAGAAAAAAAAAATTAAATCAGATTTGGTGATGTTTTTATATATCATTTTAACATGCTTTATCTTGAATATTTATGTGCAGTACTTTAAATAAATGTTCTATGCAAGAACTTTATGAAATGTGCAATAAAATGTTTTAAGATTTCAAACTTTTTACTTACAATAGGCTTACAATGTTTATTACCCTACTGTTTAACAGTATTTTGCTGCCCTTGACAGAAAAATTTAAAAGTCTTCTAACATGATCATTTGCTTACTGTGGATAAATTGATGCATTGCAAGTACAACCATATGCTTTCTGTGGATAAATTTATGTGTGGCAAGTACAACCATATGCTTACTTACTGTAGATACATTGATGTGTGGCAAGTACAACTACATGCTTGCTGTGGATAAATTGATGTGTGGCAAGTACAACTACATGCTTACTGTGGATAAATTGATGTGTGGCAAGTACAACTGTATGTTTACTGTGGATAAATTGATGTGTGGCAAGTACAACTATATGCTTACTTTAGATAAATTGATGTGTGGCAAGTACAACTATATGCTTACTTTGGATAAATTGATGTGTGGCAAGTACAACTATATGCTTACTGTGGATAAATTGATGTGTAGCAAGTTCAACCATATGCTTACTGTGGATAAATTGATGTTTAGCAAGTACAACGATATGCTTACTTTGGATAAACTGATGTGTAGCAAGTGGAACTATATGCTTACTGTGGATAATTGATGTGTAGCAAGTGCAGCTATATACATACTGTGGATAAATTAATGTAAGTACAACCATATGCTTACTGTGGATAAATGGATGTGTAGCAAATACAACTACATGCTTACTGTGGATAAATTGATGTGTAGCATGTACAACCATATGCTTACTGTGGATAAATTGATGCAGTGGCTAGTGTCAGCACTACATCACTCTTGTAAGGTTAACCTTACATGACAGGCAATCATATCTGGTCCTTATTCTGTTAAATTGGGGTTAACACCTGTGTGTTAACTGATGAATCTGCAGTTTAGATCCACATCAACTAATTTACACAATATTTTCTCTAAAATTAAAGATTTTGGAGGCAAAATTTTGCCACTTTACTAGTATAAGTTCGAGTAATTTCTAGTTCATGGCAAAACTTTTATGAAAATTTAGAGAAGATAGTGAAGTTATAAGACTTCAAATTTGTATAGGTTTTGTACTAAATTTGGCCAATGGGGCAGACCATCAGTTAACCAGGTGGCTTTGTAGTCAGGCAGGCTAGCATCCCAGACATAATAAGTTGAATAGAGAGTGGTCAGCAGTCTATTTAAATGTTGAATAAATGGTGCTTGACTGATGCATGATGTTACTTGTGGGTAAGTGGACCTTCAGAATTCATCAATTTCTCCAAAGTGCTTGTTTTTTTATTATTGAAATATTGGGCAAAGGTTTTAAAAAGTTGAAAACTTCTGGAAAAAGTATACACAAGTATGTCCAAGAATAAAATAAACCTAATTGCCTGAACATCTCAAAAGCAAAATATTAGAAATTTTGGGCGAGTTAGGGATAGCAAAATGAGCTACTCACAGTGACATGCACTTTATTTTGGTTTTTGCCATCCTAAGCCCATTCAAGTGCTGCCAAAATGCTCAGTAGACTGGACATAGTATGGGGTGGCAGGAAGAGAAGGGTCGCAAATGACAAATCTTATTTTCAACAAGTAATTATTAGTGTTGTGTTTGCTGCATACTTATATTCTCTTCAGTGTTTTTTTTTTTAATCGAAAAGATGCTGGAATAATTTATGTGCGCAAAAAAATTTGCTGCCCTAGGCCCTATCCATGTCAGCCTGTGCAGAAATATGTCACTGGCTACACATGGTGCAAATCCCCAAGTTGGCTTTTCTGGTCCTGTATAGGACGGTTATTTCTTTTGGATGCAATGGTAGTAGAAGAAGTGGAATCAACCATATTAAGATTTTGTGTTAGAGCTGTTGGCTTAAAGGGATATCAGTCCCTCCATGCTTATGGCATAGTGTCCAATCTCTTTTGTATTACTAATAATAGTTACTAGTAATAGTTACAAACGTTATGATCATAGTAAAAGTAGTAGTAAAGTATAGATTTAATGATCTTTCCTGGGTATACTGGCCTACATGTATAGCCTATCTTGTACTGAAAAATGGCGTTAAACCCTAAAACAACAACAACAACAACAACATAATTACAGATAGCTTTTCAGCATTAAATGCCCTCTACTAATGCACATATAATGTTGTACAGAAGCCTTCCTTTGAAATCATTGGCCATGTTTACTCTAAAGGTGGCTAATCCTAGGTGTTATTTTGCTTCACGGAACACTGTTCTTGATCAATAGGGAAAAACCAGATCGTACTTATAAATAGTGGTGCATTGACTTACATATGATCTTTAGTATCTGTAAAAAAAAAAAAAGAACAGCATGCAAATTTTGAAATTATATGGCTTATACAAAATAGCTGACAGTTAATAGGCAAACCACCCAACTTTGGCTCATTCTAAAGGCAAGTTACCACTAGAAACTTGTACGTACTGTTTGTTTCATTCTAGTCTGGATTAACAGCGAGTGCATGACAGTATGTTGACTGGTGAACTTCCCAGAGGTTTTTGGCATATGTATTAACTTCACTGTAAAGAAATATGAAATTCCTCCATTGTGTGAGGAACATGATTAACATAAGAGTTTGTTCCACGCAAACAAGATTGACAAATGACACAGTTAACCAGATTTTATTAAAATCATTATAGGTAAATGTTAATGTAGTTGTTAGCCACAGTGGGAGAATGTTTGGAAAACTCATCTCAGGCAGACAGTCTACTGTATGGTTGAATCTCGTATGCGGAATTAATTCTGCTTATTTAACCGGGAATAACTGGTAGCTCATATTAATTTGTTTTCTAGTATAAATGTTGATATCACTTCATCTTCCTGGTTCGTTTAACCCTAGAAACTCCATACGGGTTAAATTCAAACATGTATGTAATCAGAGGAGGCAAGAACCATAATAATTGGTTGCAAGAAATGGAATAAATTCTCTCCGAGGACGGTCTGTGTGCTTTAACCAGAGGAGGACTACTTTAGGATTGTCTGACATGGGCCACCAGATGATCTTTTGCCCATTATAATGTATCTGCCAACGCCTATTTAGGGATGTTATAGTAGGTCCATTAGCTAAAATATGTATCGGCTGCGTTCTGACTTATGCCTTTGCATCATTAATGACTTGAGCAGCAGCAGTCTTGGTTATGGTTGAGCTTGGAATGTATGTTTCAGAGCAGGTAAAAGCAGCTATAAACCTTGTTTGGCCACAACATTAGCCTCGTATGCAAGAGGTATGCTTAGAACTGACCGAGGCGCAGACGGTTCAGCTTATTGAAAATTTACAGGGATATTTTTCATGATGTCTTTGCAGGCTTCAGCTTTTCTGCGGGCAATAAATTTTTTATTTTTTACCACTTCGTCAATGGCAATAGAAGTATGTGTCTTGTTTGACACAGTCCGTATTTATGAAATTTGTCCAAGGATGAGCTTAAATTCATCCTCCAATTGTGGTGTGCAAGCGAGAGCAGCCACTATTTACATCCCGCCCTCTTCCGATCCTTTTCATATGGAATAGCAAATGTGCGAAACACAAGATGTCTACACCACCGTACACCAAAGACCTCAGAAACCTTTACCAAGATGCCCTGCTCGGATTTCTTGAGGTTGTGTACACGATGTAGGCCAAATGCCTGCTAAAAAGGAGACTAACCATTACCATCACAGAGCTGAGACTTTGGACATAGGGCAAGCTAATTAAACGGGGCATTATTTCTGATAATCTAGCCAAGGCTGCCTAATTGCTAGGATTATAATGACGGTTGGCGGGACGCCCATTAACATCCTTGCATTCAGTGGCACGAACTACCTCTGCACGTTTAAATTATCTTCATTTGGAAACGACGGTTGTCTAGAGGTCCTTGGAAATAGGGGAAACATGGACTATCAATGCCCAATTTGATTAAAATCAGATCTCCACTGTCCAGGGTGAAGATTTTACAGCGACCGCTTAGGGGTCATGTTCTGGTGACCAATGAGTTAGACAAAGGAAGTGCAGTTTTCAGAAATTTGAAAGTGAATCAAATCGATAGGCTCTTCAGCTAGTCTCCCAATGGGGAAGATATAAGGTTTCATCTGATTGGCTGATATAATTAGTGATTATTGTAATAGCAAAGGTCACCAAACATGACCCCTAAGCTGTCTCTGTCAGATCTTTACGTAGGACAGTGGAGATCTGATTTTAATCAAATTGATCAATGCCAGTATTAAAAATGCCAAAATAATAAAGGTTTAAAGACAATTTCTATTCTATGTGTTTTTTGGTCGTTATCGAATGCTCTTTGTGAACCTTGAGCGAGGCTTCATTTGAGAACACAAATCTTTAAACAATTTTACTTCTCTCACAATCATTGGCGAAGAGAATGAGTGAAAGTCATTCACTGGACATTCTGTGTTGAAAAACGATTTTTTTTTCTGTATAAAATGTTATGTATATTCTGAAGTTCTTTGATTTATAATTGTAAAAAGAGTGTATGTACTTGTAAACGTTAATACTTGTTCAACTTCTTCCGGGACTATTTTTTTACGCTCAACAAATGAAAGGTGCAGCGTCTCTGAATGAGTGATATTATTCGTTCCTCTTTCTCTCTATATAATTTCCACTGAAATAAAAACTATGTGATAAGAAAATCTTATATGGGTAATGATTTAATATTTAATTTATGAAACTCGTTGAATAATGCCCAACCTTTGCTCGACAATTCGCAAAAGCTGGACAATTTCAACTCGTTTCATAAATTCAATATTAAGTTATTATCCATTTAAGATCCTCTATGAATTTTAGCCAGACATTTCTATCTTAGAAAGAATTAAGTTGTAACTATAAAAATATAGGAATTGCCTACATAATGGGGTTTGTTCCATTAGTTGCAGTACGTACCCATTACACCAGCTTTGAATTGTATGTGATGCTTTACTGAAAAGAAAAACAACTTTTAATTGCTGCTACAATTGGGCTTGTTCTTTGCATTCTTGCACTTGTCCACATAAGGTTGAAATACTTGTTGCTTGTCCAAGAATTAGGTTTTGTAAATAACGTTCGCTTTATACAGGTGCTTAACAGTGGAACACTTCTCTTAATAATTAAAAATGTCAAGTTTATTTTAACGACAAGGTTGTGATAAGTAGTCCTGTTGTTAACATTGGTTTGGAAACGACTTTTAATTATATGCCATCAAATTATCAATTTAGTATACCTTTATCTCTGCATTTTTAATGATCTGTCTCTTTATATTGTATTTACATGGCACTACAATGTCATCAGTGACAATTAATTAGAATAATAGGATTCCAAACTATTCATTCACTCTTTTCTTTGTTCGAGTTCTAATTTACGTAAGGGATGAAAGGGTACTGTTAGTTTTATATTTCCTGTAAAGATTTATTTTATTTTTATCTTCTATTAATTTACATCATTATTTTGCAAAATCTTGTGAGCAGCTTGAACGTTAATAGAAACATATCACTTCTCACTCATCTCATATACGTAAAAAAATCGCGACTTTATAAAAAAATCTTATTCTTAGTTTTCAGTTTTTCAGAATGTTTGTATTTACTCAGACTTCTCCTATGCTTGATCTCTTATTGCACAAATGGTTCTGTTAATTAACTTAATTAAGATTTCTATATACCTTATTAAGTTCTAAATATACAGAAAATACTAGTGAAATATCATGACCAGCATCGTATCGTGGTCTTGGTAACGTGATACATTCTGAGGCAGCTGTATCGTCCAAGCTTTAGATAGGACTCTTGCATAAAAACTATGATGGTACAGTAAATATACGCAGCCAAATTTATTGATGATGATGATGATGATTGTCGTACGATGCCTTAAAACCAGTGTGAACGCATTTCAAATTTATCTTTGCTAACGTGTGTAAATTTACACAGCTGTAACTATGCGCAAGATTTTGTACATGTGAACCATACAAGTTAGGATTCGAGATTATATCCAACAATCCGTTTCAGTTAATAGAATGTGTTTTATGTAAAACAGTAGAAAAAATAAAAATAACGAATAAAAAATGTTGCGGCTCGACAGCTGCCACTCTCTTTCTCTCTTTCCTGCATAGAACGCCTTCTCTTGCTGTCGGGTATATACAGATTTGGTGTTGGTGGTGGTAATTTTGAGGCATACTGTTTTGTTCTTGTCTTGTTATCCCTTTGGTTTCACCGACTCTGACGGCATGACATTGAATGTTGAATAGATCATTATGTTGCTTGCGTTCATGAATCTGACTGTGTAATCGACAGGCCATTAATCTAAACCCAGAAACAGATTTAAGTTCCAAGCCATTTTAGAGGCGAGTTGACAATATTATCGTGATGACTGGAATAATCTTAATAATTTTCTTGTCAAAAATGACCCGATAGGATAAAAGGTATCGTTTACAAAGACCTTCAAAAGTTTAACGTTGCAACGTTTAATGCGTTATCCTTATCTGATAATGTCAACCTTTATTCTAATTGCAAATTTAATCGAAATAAAAATGTTTGTGTTAAAACACGTGCTTAGTTGATTAGATAATTTTTTTCAGTATAAATTCACGTTTGCCACAATCCAGAATTGAGCTTTGTAACTAGTTTCAAAAAAGTAGGCTACCAGCTTTAACCTGCCTTGGATATGTCATAGGGGTTAACAATCTGAATACATTATTGGTATCTTACTGTTACAGATTGAGTTTTACTGGCGACATGTTATGAGTTGAAACTGTTTCATAACATTTTTCTAGAAACATTTTATATATGTACGTAATTGTTATATATATTGTTTAATAGGTTGTTTAATTGTCTTGACAATTCCAGTGCACCGTTATATTTATTCTTGAAGTATCTCAATTGTCGCCATAGGTGTGTGTGTGTGTGTTTACTTTATTAACTTTTCTGGCGATGACGGCGCAAAGAGTTTTAAGTAATTCAGTACCTGAAAGTCATATGCCATTAATCACATCCATGTTCCTAAGCCAGACATAACGTTTCGCGGGACTCTTGTTTATGTACATATTTACCATGAAGTGCATATGCATTTGCGTTGACTTTGACGTATTGATTGGGCAAATGCAAAAGAACCATCCAAACACATTAAGTTCTTTAACTGCTTCATGAATCTTTGCCCTATTTAACTGTTAAGTTACATATAAATAGATTAGTATGGCTTCTGTTCACGAAGTGTCCTACTCCTCAGTTTATTATGATAATATTATACGAGTTCATCCAGCTCTCGAAATGGTTTCTATCAGGGATGACCCCAAATCAGTCTAGATGATTCTAAAACTGTTACAATAGAACGACGAAATGTTTTAAGTTGTCGATTGCACATTGGAATAGATATGAAGGATGTTTTAAAGTTGTTGATTGTACTTTGAAATATACGGAGGAGGGATGTTTTTAAGTTGTCGATTGCATTTCTAAATATATAGAGAGGATGCTATTACATCTGTTCAGATTTCACACCCACCCACGCACAGCAGCGGTTCTCCCAGTTTGTAGAGGGTATAACTCGTAAGCATAGGGTACAGGGTTCAATACCTACCAAGGTCAGTTGCCTCTTTGTGCCCTTAGGAAAGGCATTAACATTTAGCTTCTATTTCCTAAGCATGATATAGCCGAATTAAATGGCTGTTAAAAGCTAAACAAAAACTACCCATGGCAGTAGTCATCGATATACAAGACTTCAACAACGATTCATAGTTCTGACAGTAGTCACCAGTATACAATTCTTAACAACGGTTCATTGTTCTGACACAAGTCATCGATATACAACTCTTTAACAACGATTCATTGTACTGACAGTAGTCATTCGTAAAAAAGTCCTTAACGATTCATTGTACTAACAGTTGTCATTTATACAAAAGTCCTTAGCAGCGATTCGTTATACTGACAGTAGTCATTGATATAAAAGTCCTTAACAACGGTTCATTGTACTGACAGTAGTGATTAATATAAAAGTCCTTAACAACGGTTCATTATACTGACAGTAGTCATTGATATAAAAGTCCTTAACAACGGTTCATTGTACTGACAGTAGTCATTAATATAAAAGTCCTTAACAACGGTTCATTGTACTGACAGTAGTCATTGATATAAAAGTTCTTAACAACGGTTCATTGTACTGAGAGTAGTCATTAATATAAAAGTCCTTGACAACTGTTCGTTGTACTGACTGTGTTTATTTAGAGGATTGAGCACTAACGATTTTTAGCGGTGATATACACAATGGGGTCAAGATGGCCTTAAAACTTAGCAAATACAATCTAAAATAAAATAGGGCCTTGGTCAAGGAATTGACCACAAAGAGCTCAATTATATCCTTGTCAGAGTTTCTATTTACAAACCGAAATGACTTTGTTAATTTTTCTATTCTAAACGTTCAACAAAAAAAGAGTGTTTCCTATCAAACATGTGTGCCGTATTGAAGATTATTTGTAGTGACTGTCAACTGCTTTAAAAAGTCTCCAAGTTTGTAAATGGATAAATTTCAGAATTAACAAAACCCAAACACCAACATTTATCAAATTACTCATACAGTTGTAATGATGGAAAGAAATGTATAATAGTGATAGAACCTGACTTTGACAGAAAACGATTGACAGTTTAGTTTCATTTGTTTTCATGATCAGAGTTTACTAGATCCCAGTTTGATAGCCTACGGCTCATCACTGTACAATACTGAATATCTACATTTGAATTCACAATAAGGGAATGATACTGAAATACAAAACAAGATATTCGTCTGGTTTTAAGATATGTTATCACCCTAGTAATGAAACAGTTGTGGATAATCAATAAGCTCTTCAGTTACAGTACAGCCCTTGTTTCATAAAAGCAGAGTACTATGAGAGAGAGACAGACAGAGATACATGAATAAGTACACGATACGTATAATAATTACATTGGTGTTGTGAGTATTTATTTACAAACATATCAAGAAAAAAATAAGGACAATCGTCTTGTTTCCTCAAAATATTCTTCAAACACTTTACAGTTTAGATCAAACGTTAGTTGAGATGTACCTTGAAGAAGGCGGTCACTTTTCAGAATCAAAAGTAAACGAGGTCCTGCTTTAATCTACCTAGTGGTTACACTTCAGAAAAAATAAAAAGGACCGTTTCATGTGCCTCTCCACAATTACATAATGGTGACCGAATTCTATGCTCTGTAAATAAGTTATTATTTAGATAACTGCAATTACCGTCATACTCGATTTTAAGACGAATCCAAGTGCAAACTGCACAGACCCAGATCGGCCGTCGCAGTTTATTAGCAATAATCACAAGAACATAGACCCGGATTTTCAGGCGCATTATTCTACGACAGATCAGGATCCTTTATTGTTTGCAGTTTTGACTGGTCTTATAAGTGAGTATATGCGGTATTTCTAATTCTTGCACGGAGAAAAGAAGTTTTTTTTTCTTTTTTTTTTTTCTCACAATATGTGTATAATAGGGTGGTTAACGTGTTCCGCAAGTCACCTTATTCAGTAATGGACCGGGCAATTATCAAACTTTCAGGAAAGTTGTTCCACAAAGATAAGGTTGAAATAATAAATGACCTGCCTGTTATTTCCAGTAAAAAAAAAATTGTAAATTTGAAATCAGAACTTTGATTATGGCTTGTTAATATGCAGTGAGAGGTAGAAAAAGATCATGAAGATAAAACTGACATTGACACTTCCCAAACAGAAGGTTTATAAAAGTGAATGTGGAATTCCATTGATTCTTGGTTTGTGGAAAAGACCACGATGCCAAACACAGTCAAAAGCCTTGAACTTGTGGCAGAAGACATGCGCATATTTTTATTATCGTTATATCTATACAAATTTGATTAAAAATATCAATCAGTTGAAAAACAGGGCGGGACTCCGACAGATACTTGTAAATTGGAAAGACAGGGTGGGAATCCTGACAGGAACTTGTAAAGAGGAAAGACAGGATAGGAATCACGATGGGCACTTGTAAACTAGATCGTATTGAGAAAATATAATGTAAGCATTTAAATATGACTATTTCCATAATTTTCCCTACACAATTCGAGTGATACTAGTCTATATTTGGTAGGATCACACATCACATATAGCCTTTGAAACAAGCGCAGATTTTCAGATTGACGTGAGTATGATGCGGATATGGCTTGGGTGCAATGCGGGTACGGTGCGAGTACTAAAAAAGTACATGCACGTCCAGGTTGACGTACAGCATCAACGCTTGCGTGGTAAGCAAGCTGATTGGATACAACATAATCAGTACACCGACGGTCACACCAACTGGTTTGTCATCTGCCGAATCCAGTCAGTTTTATCTCGACTCCATGTTTAAGACCACCTAACAATTCTTCTGTGAAAAATGGTTGCTCTTTAAAATGCTGTATGCTTTTTATAGTAAAGCATCAAGCTACTGCAAAAAGAGTTGCAAGTTTAAGGAGCTTTTGTATTGGTAACAATATTTTTGTCTGTTGCTGATAAATTTTTTTAAAATCAAACTCTGATATTATGCCTTCCACTACATTTAATCCATCCACTATTATTTAGCGATGATCAGATATGGGCTTTAGATCTCTCTTATCGAAATCATGTGTTTTAATTTATTTAATATTATCAGTTATAGGCCATAGATCTTTTTGTTGCCAATAGATGTTTTAATTAACTTAATACTATCAATTATGGGCTGTAGATCTCTCTTGTTGATATCAAATGTTTTTATGGACTCAAAGTCTATCAGTTACAGGCTGCAACCGAAGATCTTTCTGGTTAATACCAGATGTGTTTACAGCTGAGCAATATTTGAGAGCATTCCATATCTTATATAATTTGGTTGAGCTCATTCCATATATTTCGTGGATTTCTTTTGCAGGAATGGAACCATGCAGGCGCTGTATGTCCGCGATAACTTGCGGTGCAAGATCTGCCTGTTTTCTTGACATTTATATACTTTTATGTTTCCAAAGAAAATTACACGACTTCACTACCCGTAGATCTAAAGCCTGTTCTGGGTCGCCTAGGATTTGTATTTGTGAGCGAAATGGCCGGTGGTTTTCTATTTCCGCCAACACGGTGTCGAACGCAGCCATAGTAATCATTTTATACTCATTAGCAATTGATTACAGCTTTATTAGACTGCCCTATGCCACCGCGAGAACTTCTGAATCGGGGTGTATGGGGTGTGCAGGGGAGGGGTAGCACCTCTGGTTGTGGGAAGCAGTCGTACTCCTTTGGGGGTAGCTCGACCACCTTTGGTCCCCACTTGGCACTCAGCTCTCACCTGTGGCTCCAAGAAGCTGTAGCATGCTCAGCGGCCACATCCCGGAAAACGGCCTCAACTGGCCGGCTAAACCAGGCTGAGGGTAGCAGACGGGTCTTAAACCCTCGGTGAGTTAGGCTTTGTCTACCTAGCATGTAAAGACTGGATTCGGCAGCCTGCCCGGAGTAACCACCAGCTGGTCAACGGGCAGAAAGGCGATTCCCAGCAAAGCGCCGTAGTGCACTAAGAGCACGACGAATCCCGTAGGACGTCCTGGTCATCCACTGCACTCAACTCCGTCTCCGGCCGTCTCGACTTTGTCCTGCTGCTGCACTCAGATGGTTTTGGGCGAGAGAGTGAGGTCGACGAACTGCGCAACTCTTCCTCACTTAAAACAAAGTCACCGCGCAAGTCACTCTTGTCATCCACCCATCCCATTTCATCACCCACCAAAGTCCTGTGGCGACAGGCAAGCGACGAAGCGGCAGGTGTAGGTATACACTGGCAGCCGTGGCCGCAAACCTGCACGCAGGCGGCTCAGGCCATTAGGGTTGTTCACCACTGACATGGGGCAGTAGTGGAGTCCGGCAGCCCCCTGAGCGACTGAGCAGCCCTCTTTAGGAATGCACTGCTCACCTCCTTTGCATGAGGAAGGGGCTAGAAAAGGTGCCCTAAACATTGCTTGCTCTAAACCTCCCTAACCAGCTTACCGCGGCTGGCAGGGACCCTACCCAGCGGTCGAAACACAAAGAAGAAAATGACGATTGTTCCTCTCACACTCGGTGCATGGAATGTGTGCACCTTACTGGACTGAGACGACGCGGAAAGATCCCAGAGGAGAACCGCCCTAATAGGAAAGGAACTCGCCAGATAGAACGTGAACATTGCTGCCTTGAGCGAGACCCGGCTTGCAGGAGAAGGCAATCTCTGTGAAAGGGGCTCCGGATACACTTTCTTTTGGAGCGGCCGAGGAAGTGAAGAGCGCCGTGAGGCTCGTGTCGGCTTTGCAGTGAAGACGGCACTGATTGGCAAATTGGCTGGATCTCCCAAGGGAGTAAACGACAGACTCATGACCATGAAACTCCCCCTTGTCTGGAAGAAAGTGCCTTACCATCATCAATTGGTACGCTCCAACCATGACCAACTCGGATGAAGTGAAGGCCAAGTTCTATGAGGATCTTCACTCCGTCACTGCTGGCGTTCCAATGGCAGATAAGCTCGTCATTCTTGGCGACTTCAATGCAAGAGTAGGTTGTGATCACGTTGCCTGGGATGGAGTGTTAGGAAAGCACGGAGTGGGTCACTGTAACAGCAACGGTCTCCTTTTGCTCCAGACTTGTGCCGAGCATGAACTGATGATCACCAATACAGTCTTTCGCCTCCCTCCCATTAACCGGACGTCATGGATGCACCCTCGCTCTAAGCACTGGCTACGTCATTGTCAGGAAGAGGGACAGGCAGGATGTGCGTGTGACCAAGTCCTTGTGCGGCGCTGACTGATGGACAGACCACCGCCTCATCATCACGAAGCTCAACATCTGCATTCAGCCCAAAAGACGCTCGCAGGGAAAGAAGGATCCTAAACGACTAAACATCACCAAGCTGAAACGCATTAGTACCAAACAGTCTCCCGTGGATGCCCTGGAAGAACGTCTGAAATCCGCCCCTCTGGACAGTCAGAATGTGGAGACCGACTGGGCGGCATTCAGAGAGCTGGTCTACAGTACAACTTCGGAAATCCTAGGACCTTCAACCAGAAAGTACCAAGTTGATGAGAACTGCGATGAGATCAAGCAGTTGCTGGATGAGAAACACCGCCTCCATCAAACCTACCTCAACAACCCCAAGTCCACCTCCAGGAAAGATGCGTACAACAATATACGCAGAACTGTTCAGCAGAAACCTCGTCAGATGCAAGACACATGGCTGAGAAACAAAGCT
This sequence comes from Megalonaias nervosa, assembly GCA_016617855.1. Taxonomy (NCBI): domain Eukaryota; kingdom Metazoa; phylum Mollusca; class Bivalvia; order Unionida; family Unionidae; genus Megalonaias; species Megalonaias nervosa. Next base: position 36,496 of record JAECUM010015816.1, on the reverse strand, counting down.
GATGAGATCCAATGCTACTCAGACAGGCATGATATGAAGAACTTCTACAATGCCCTGAAAGAAGTGTATGGACCTACATCCTCTGGATCATTCCTCCATCTCAGCGCAGACGGGAACACACTAATTACTGACATAGAGAAGATTCGTCAACGATGGGCGGAACACTTTGACGGCGTCCTGAATCGCCATTCATTCATCAACAATGAATCCATCAGTCGTCTCCCCCAATTACCCATCAACGAAGTACTGGATGACCCTCCAACCTTGCCCGAGACACAGAGAGTGATACGTCTGCTCTCCAGTGGCAAAGTCCCTGGTTCAGTCTCCATCCCAGCTGAAGTCTACAAGGAAGAGGGCACAGCCCTGATAGAAAGGCTCCACCAGCTGTTTTTACTGATGTGGCAGCAAGAGACGATCCCCCAGGAATTCAAAGACACTTCCATAATCCACCTGTATTAGCGCAAAGGGAACCGCCTGACCTGCGATAACCACCGGGGTATATCCTTGCTCTCAATCGCAGGAAAGATACTCGCCAGAATCCTACTGAACCGCCTCACTATGCATCTTGACCATGGATTCCTGCCAGAAAGCCAGTGTGGATTCCGGAAAGAACGTGGGACCATCGACATGGTGTTTGCTGCGAGGTAGCTACAAGAGTAATGTCAAAAGCAAAACGCCGACCTTTTCTCCTTCTACGTCGACTTGACAAAACCTCTGATACTGTCAGCAGAGAAGGCTTGTGGAAGATCATGGCCAAGTGCAAATGCCCGAGAAAATTTATATCCATGGTGCAGCATTTCCACGACGGCACGCAGGCACGAGTTCAGGACAATGGAGAGACATCTGAGCCATTCCCAGTAACCAGTGGCGTCAAGCAGGGTTGTGTTTTGGCACCGACACTGTTCAGTCTATTCTTCTCCGCCATGCTGACTGATGTTTTCAGAGACGGAGATGTTGGAGTCGGCATCAGGTACCGTACAGATGGTAAACTATTCAACCTCAGGAGGCTTCAAGCGAAAACCAAGGTTATGACAGACACCATCAGGGAATTCTTATTTGCTGACGACTGCGCCTCAACGCTGGTTCAGAAGCCGACTTGCAACGCAGCGTTGACTAGTTCTCCAGCGCCTGCACAAGCTTCGGTCTCACCATCAGTACCAAGAAGACTGAAGTCCTGCATCAGCCGACCTCAGGAAAGCACTATGTTGAGCCCAACATCACCATCAACGGCCAAAACGTCAACGTAGTGAATCGCTTCACCTACCTTGGCAGCACACTGTCACAGAGCGTCACTATTGACGACGAGGTGAACCTCCGCATTGCCAGAGCCAGCGCAACTTTCTGCAGACTATATGCCAACGTCTGGAATGGAAGAAGCATTAGCATCCAGACCAAACTAAAGGTCTGCAGGACAGTTGTGCTCCCCACACTACTTTACACATGCGAAACGTGGACGATGTACCAACGCCACGCCAGGAAGCTGAACCACTTTCATAACACAATTCTCAGGAAAACCCTCACTATCAAGCGGCAGGACAAGTTCCAGACACTGAGGTACTCGCCCAAGCAGGTCTTCCCAGCATCCACACCATCTTGATGCAGTCCCAGCTAGGCTGGGCGGGACATGTTGTACGCATGCCAGACCACCTGCTGCCTAAGAGACGCTTTTATGGCGAGCTACAGCAAGGACAGCGATCCCACGGAGGTCAGAAGAAACGCTTCAAAGACAATCTGAAAGCTGCATTGAAAGCGTTCAACATAAACCCTGATTCCTGGGAGCAAACAGCAAGCGATCGAGCAACTTGCCGTTCCTCGCTGCACAAAGGCTAAAAGTTGTGCGAATTTAGCAGAACAGCAGCTGCAGAGCTGAAGAGGCAAGCCAGAAAAGCCCGTGCCATCAGCCCTCCTGGATATGCCCCACGCATCCTTTGTCCCTTGTGGAAACGAACCTTCCGTGCAAGGATTGTCCTCATGAGCCACCTTCGCAAGCACAGAACAGAACCAGCACCTCCAACCCTGGGATGACTAGAGTGATCCTCGTCGACTCGACGGACGAACAAACATTCTGCCAGCGCCATACGTGCCAGTAATTCCGATTGGTGTGCCTATAATAGTTACCATGGCGGCGATTCCTGCCACATCCAGACCAACGGTGGATGCTGCGGCGATTCCATAAATATAGCATTTACAACACACACGCGTTTGTATTTCACGAGTAGCGCGGTTCTCTTGGTGATTTCAGCTGTTGTCCACTTGATTATTTTTTCGCGTAGGTAACTTTTAGAGTCTATCATAGTTCTTCTAATGATTGTCCCCATGCAGACTAATTGCTCAGCAGACCTTCTATGTTCAGGTGCAATATGTGCACTTACTTCCAATCTTCACTTTTACACCGGTCATACAGTGATAGAAACTATCTTTCTGGAAAAATAGTTAAATCTCGGCAATTTTGCGTTCCTGGGTTTGGCACCAAGTTCGTTAGGGTGGTTCAAGCGGTCTATTTATATCTTGCCCTCGCGTAGATTATATTTGAGTGTATCAGGTTACACCACCCTGAAGCAGATATTAGTTGACAAGTGGAACTTGATATTATCAATAATAGCATCCGCTTTCAGATGGTCCAGTACCACGTCAGCAATTTCCTCAACATCGTGATCGCATTTAAAATCCAAATTTGTATATGTAACAACAAATCTTAAACACAAACGACAAAGATGATTAAGCATCCTTCTGGATAGACGTTGAGACCTTCGAACTGAATTTTATTTCATGCAACTAATGATCTTAGCATTGCTTATTTGAAAAATAATCCAGTATTTGAGTGCCTGTAACAGCATGTTTTTGTGCGATTTCACGCCATTTTCAGCACAAGATAGGCTATACATGGCGGCCAGTATAAATGGTGGAGGAAGAACCCTGGAAAACCCCGGGAATATAGCAGCATGTGTTAGTGATGTAACAATACGCAGCTGATTATTTATTGTTGCGTATATGTAATTTAATTACTTGTGTGTTAATTTTAAATTCTTTTTTATTTTATTTTTGTATCATTACATTATATTGTAATGATTATTTTCACGTTATCTGATATTTTTGAAAGAGATATTATGTTTATATAAAACGTAGTATGACTCGCATAAGCACGATTTTGCATGCCATAGTTTGTCGATTTGAGTAAACACTACGCGAAAACGATTAGTTATTGCCAAAGTCATTTCCTGGCCCACGTGAAATTGCATTGTTTATTGCGAGATAGCCGCGCGTTCCATCGTGCGTACCTGAAATGACGTCTTAGTTTAGTTTAAAAATACTCAGATCCCCGTGAAATATTCAGTAATATAATATACCTTCAAGAAGAAGGATATATTTCTATTAGGTGCCGTAAAGAGTTATACTTTTACATCTTTGGAGCTCGAGATGTTTTATCATAGATGACAGCTTGCTCAGAAGATCATCTATTTATTTAGAATATAATAATTTATTCCCTGGAGAACAATACAAGTGACGGAGACATTCGATGGAAATTTTTTCTAAATTGAAACATTATAAGTTGTAGTTCCAACATGGAACTCTTGACATTCGTATAAAGACTTCACCTGACGTCATCATCCTCCATCTTGGAACGTCATCAAGATTCGAACCTGGATTCAGGTAAAATTATTTAGTGATAGGACTTGTATTTTTTCAGTACTAGGATAAATGTTTGGATTGTCTTCACAAACTGTAAGTCCTATTTTCTATTTTCACCTTTTCACCGTGTTTTCTAGGGAAATAAATTATTTTTATTAAAACTTACAAAGGTTGTTGGTTTCACTCTTTTCTTTTGTTACTTTTTTACGTAACATTACCAATATTGTTATTGTACCCCACTCACTTCGAGATTCGCATAAGATGAATAAATGAGATCCAGACAAGCGCACCTTTAATATCGAAGATTCAGGTCTAATAAATAAATATCCGTCCATAATACCGAAAGCAAGTCGAACATTTGATGTAGCGTCAATATTCCTTTTGATATATCCCCATGAAGTTACTAGGCTTGGTTGTGAGGGTATAACTGACAGGATCTGGATGTCTTTTACTTGCACTTATTGTTCCATCTGAGTATCAATATGGCCTTTGGCAAATTCTATGTTTTTATTAATATCATATATGATATTTTCGAAGACTACACAGACACGACAGCGTCTCTGATTCTCCCGATTTGCACGTTTCGGCGCAAGCCTATACGAGTAAAACTATCAAAGACGTTGATTTCACAGAGTATGAAACCCAGATTAACGATTCGAGTTTCCCGCGTGTGGTGAATCATCGATAAAGACACATCAGAAATGCTTGACTGATTTTGTCATCGCAAATAAATCAAAATTGGTCAACGGCAACGATACAACCGAAGACCACTTCAGCTCGGTAGTCTTTTTTTCTCATGCCTGGATAACACCTTCTCCTCTTGTATGCCTCCACGAAATGCCCTGCTTTTTACAGGGCAATACCGGATGCATTTCCGACGGCCGTTAACGTTGTTGTTTTTGCAACCACAACGCTGGAAAGGCTGCGAGGAATGGAAATATTCCACCATTGTGTTGTATCAATACAATTTCGACTACTGACAAATTAAAACTAATACAGCGTTGTTGATGTTTGGCTGCTTCAAACTGTTGCTCCAGCGTCGGTATCAACATCAGGGGTGGTCCCAAATGAACTTGGGGTTTGATTTTTCATCGCGTCTGAAAACGTTTCGAGTTGGTTTCAACTCAACGTGACAAGTTTATGCAGAATTTACATTTTATTTGAGACATTACAAGTTCAGTTTCAATTTTCCACTGGCGCGTTAATGACCTTCATTCTGCCACTAGGGCCCTGCAACAACAAAGTCTTGTCTAATTAGATCACGTCAATGTAAATGTACTATGTTGAAGAAGATCACAGAAATGTATGTATACTCAGTGATACCTAGTTCTCCTACATGTACGCTGAAGTGTATATTCACCACGGACTGCTCAACCAGGTCTTAGACACCCGAGAGAAAAGTAATAAATCGGTTACACCATACTAATGTCTTGTTTTATGAAATCTGTAAGCCTATGTCAATGTTTTGGTCTCACATGCGCTACTTCACTGTGTCCAAAGTCCAACAAAATATATATGGTGGGTTTTTGGTGGTCTTTAAACCTTAGCTAGACATCCGTAACTGCCAGTGGTGAAAATATGATCGAATATACCATTTTGGTGTTTATATTGTTAAGGATTGGAAGTGCTATAAACACGTGCCGAAGGGCGCTGACAAATAGTCGGGTATTTTTTTTGCCAGAACCATCAACTGGAATAAGCGGTCTCTCGCCAAAGTTACCGAACCGTATTAAAACTGTAAGAGGGCTTAATATTTCAATTTTTTATCTTCCTACCTAAATAGTATGCCTAGACTTTCAGTGTTGGTTAATACATTGTTTTATTTTGTTCTCAATTTTGTGTGAGAAATGAAATCGTAGATGTTCCATCATACTCTATGAATGCTGTCAATAGTTCACCTATGACTAGTGAGGGACTCATTGAAGGAACCCAAAGCATAAGTTCGCATGACTCAACTTTACAATCGGCAGGAGCCAAATTGCATCATTCTTGGTACGGAGCTTACACGTTAACCTGACTGTGTGTTTGGCCCCGAAAATGACCTTACGAACGTCTCTGCAGTATCCAGAAATGTAAGAGAGTGGAATCATGAGTAAAACTCAACAGCGCTCATTAAGCTGCTTTCGTTGTGCTGCAAATTCAACGTTCAGACTTCGGTTAGGAACTAGCAAATAATGTACCGTATCTGAAGGGGCGGGGAAGTTGCACGGTTCATATTCTGTCATATTGTATACAGTAGATGATCAGCATGGTTGATTGTTTCTTTGATGATCATCATAAACAGTCCAGCTGATCTAGTATAATCGTTACTGTATCTGGCTAGTCCGAGAATTGTTTTAGCTGTGACTGCTTAGTCAAACAGGAACAGGCTTTAATATCTGTTCCGTCGATGGGATAACGTGCGCTCTTGAACAGTGTCATGTTGCCATGGTTGACAAATCCGATTTTATCGTCCTCGCCGTAAACAACTGTGTTGTCTCAGCGTACACCGTTACCTTGGACGTCCAAGAATGGTCGTAGTCGATCTCGAATCGTTTGAACCACTTACTATTCTAGATTATTCAATTGATCCGCAGCAATGTATATGATGGTATCAACAACTCGCATTGCAACTTGTTTAGTTATCGGTGATGGGCGCGAAAACATGTGAGACCCATTGGTGCGCCTATAAAGAATCCCCGGACAACATCACCAAGACCTGTTCCATAATATATCTCATAACGGGGTTTTTCACGTTAAGAACACGTACTAGTTTTATACGTACACGTATGACTCTCATTGTATTAATTTGGTTAGTCTCTAATGTACAGTTGTATCGTCAACATCATCCAGCTCAGGTCTAGTCAATGCCATTCCTGATCCACAAGGATGAAACGAAGGTTCATTAAGCGGGGATTGCTGCATGGAAGATACACAGTTGTGAAAAGTAATTGATATCAGATCACCCTAGTCCTATGTCAGGGCAAAGCCAAAGAAAATATAACCTTGCAACGCTTACTTTGTCGATGCTGAGGCCTCATAACTGCCACTAACAGCGTTACAGTTCAGATTAACCCGTGTCGCGGTCGACAACTCTAACAATATCTGGCGCGATATTGTAACTGGTACCGTCGGGTTCCGCACGCTGAATCAGCGAGAATCTTATTAATATCTTCAGGCCAATCAAGAGCGTTTGTTAGCGATCACTGTGCGATATCAACAGCGTACATTGGAGATTCGATCGAGATGGCAGAGCTGAATATTGGGTCATGTGCTAGTATGATGAATTTAGATTCTTTCTTGGTCACCAATGTGCCTCCGTTGGATCTCTTCATTGATTGATTCAATCCCTTACGCGCACAAGGAAAGTCCAAAACTATTCCAGGTACCTTCTCGACGCCCTCTGAGAGAACACGAACGAGTTATTAGCGGAAAACCTCCATATGTACGCAATCAAATATTAGGCCAACTGTAATAAACGCGCAAGAAAGATCATGCTATCTCAAGTGTGCGATATTGCCCTGCACTGACTGGCATTGGGAAAACGGCATACAATTCTGGTTTCGTTAATGATGTTTTAATCATTGATGTAACGCTCGTGTACAGTGTGTATTCTTCGAGGTGACGCTTGTGTACGACGTATCGTAAGTCGACCTCCCCTCAAATAAGCAGAGTACCGCACCAACCTGCATACTTCTATTCGCAGCAGCAATTCCAAAAATCCGCTTCTGTTATTAGGATTATTTCATGTGATATCACTCATGACACGCTCGATTCACGAATGTTTGTCTGGAAGAAGAGCATCGAATCATGTTTTGAGTTTCAGGAACACGAGGCCTGGACGCTAAACAACTATTTATACAGTGAACATGTTATTCCCATTTTATAATTCTTCATCACATTTTTCATAATAGTACCCTTGTTCAAGAATTCTTATGATATTAGTAATAATATCAAAATGATGCTCGTGATGATTTGCTGTGGATGTTTTTTTCAGTCTAGAAAATGAGGTCCTCGAAGCAGGAGATCTCCGCAAATGACTTAAGGCTAAACAGATATAGTACAGCGATGGGATAATATGACTTGAAGTTTCTGCATTTCAGGAACACCACACACGATATCTCTCGAAATCCCAGCTTGTTTTATAAAGGATCTCTGCTTCTCTCAGGTGTTTGCCTGTATTTGATTTTTCTAATACTCTCCCATAATACAGTCCGTTCTGTTTTTTCTGTTTTCTTCTGGTTTCCCTTTTGGAAGGGTGTGATAGTTTCATGGTGAAGAACGATTTAAAATTGTTTGAACTACGGTTACCTTCTATATACAGCCACCACACACACACACACACACACACACACACACACACACACACACACACAAATACACACATACACAAACACACACACACACTACGTAAGAAAATACACTCATTAAGTTTCAACCTGTGAAATGTGATAATGGAATATGCAAGACATATCACACTTCTGGTGTGAGATTTAAAAAAATACCATCAACAAGACCTCTGGAGAGACTCCAGACTACTCCTCTCGAGATAAGAAAGTGAAGATACCTCTAATGTCCGTCAAAAGAAAGGACATTGGGCTACCGAATGTCCAGAACGAGGAGCAAAAGAACATCAAAGATGAGAGTAATCAGGTTTGAGGATTTGTTTCGTTTGGTTTAGTTTTGGCAATAATGAGTAGTATCCATTTTCTGGAAGAACAGAGTGGCCCTTTATAGGACCGTTAGTATTACAAAAGATATGGACTTGACAACATCAGTTTCATCTGTCTTAAATCTTTTCCACGTTCTAGTCTTACTGCTGCTGTGGTGGGAGTAGATGCTTCTACCTCTTCTAGCGCCTCGGTGTTCGTTGATGTATTCATGGAAGGTTTAGAATTTTTGGATTGTCACGGTTTCTCTTGCGTTTTGCCAAAGTAACTTCATACAGCAATCTCATGTGTTTCAGCTCCGTCAAGATTTTCTGTATTGTTTTTCTTTACCTTTCTTTTTTTTTGTGTGTTTTTTTAAACCAAAATATAATCAATTTAGGCGTTGTAAAAGGTCTCTGATTCTTCTTTTGTTTGTTTTGAATATCATCATATTCTTGCAATCAGAGAGAAGTTGAGAAGGTGGATGCATTCCGATAAGAAATCTTAGAGAGAGTGTGGGTCTATCGAGCTGTATTGCAGAGAATCTTGCGATCAAGAAAAGTGGATCTGTGTCACCAGTATAAACCATCTTTGGTTAATAAACCATATGCCGGTTTCAAAACCAATCAGATCTCTTAGAAACAGAGATCCTAATCAAACTATTGCCAGAAATATTGCGTTGTGTACGTGTATGCTTATATGGTTTCACAAAACTAAAACTTAAACCCCATACCCTCTACTCGTCTGTTTTATTTGATAGTAAATACGTGTTAATATCTGTGAACATTCCTACCCTTTTCTCTCCCTTCACTTCTAGTGAGTTAGTGTATGTGTTGACCTGTCTATCTGTTGGTGTTGTTCAGTTCGTATAAGTGATGGTCAACCAGACGTGTTGGTCAGTAGGTGTATGTGTTGTTGAGTAAACGTGGGTGTTGGTCAGTAGTTTATATGTGTTGGTCAGTAAATTTCGATGTCGGCCATTAAAAATAATGTACGTTTCTCACATTAAAACGGCCATTGTCTCTATAGAATTTTAATGTGGCTTCCCGATGTTAATTTCTTTGTCCCTATAAAGTCGCCATAACGTTAATCTCGTTTAATAGCATTAATATTTCCTTTTCCCATATTGTCCCATATTGTTGAATCGATATACATTTTTAATATTCAGTTGTCTTTGTCCCACAGGATCATCCTTTTCAAAACGGCCGCAATGATGTTAATTCCCATTGTATCCATACAGTCCTATTGGTCACTATGTCATCCCTCCCCATTACTATCCTTGGCTTGGTACAATCGAGATTGCTACTATTTTTGTAGCATTTATGTTTTAAAAATTGGCTTGGGTGGTTCCTTTCACACCCAAAACAAGTTCTTGGTGAGTGCGAGCTTTGAAATTCGCCGTGAATCAAGGTGGTTGTAGCTCTCAGTAATGGTAAACCGACAATGGTAGTGCATTTCTCAACCAACCATGTTAAAAAGTGTTGAAGACAGCACATTCATTTTTTCACCACTGAAAATCCTCAAGCCAAAGCCAGTGTCATGCAAAATGGTATAAAGAACATTGAAAGGTCGTATGTGGAAATAGTTTACACCTCAACAAACTCTCCAATACATCGACTGTTTGGAACGTCGGAGATTGCCTAAGAAAGAGAAAGGTGAATTAAACACATGAAATTGGTTTCGAATTGGAGAAATAAAACGCACGTTTGACAAGGGATAATTACCAAACTGGACGCCAGGAGCCGTGCGTGAACGTTATCCTCCTGTCTTTTGATTGGAAGATATGAACAGTGAAGTGCTCAAGAGAACTTTATGTTTACCCAAGATACGACTAGTATCCAAAGAAGACAAATGCGTACGACATCAAAAGTATTCTCGATCAAAGAATATATTAAGTGCAAAAACATGGTATCCAAGAAGTGAAAGTCCGTTCGAAAGGATATCCATCTTGTTTTGATACTAAGATTGCGGCTGTACAAATCGCTATCCATTAAAAAGGGTAATAACGATTTTTAAAGACTTTAACAGAATATTTTGGAAAATATTTTTTTTTCTTTTTATAAGTCCTCAAATTGAAATTGTTTATAAGTCCCCATATTGAAGCGATAAATGTGACTCCTTTATGATTTGAATAGATATTGTTAATTAAGATTCAATTGGAGCAGTCAATTAAACAATAGCATACATGGCAAACAAAAATCCATACTAACCGTAAATGTAGCTTTTATTTTTCTATGTTTATATGAGTTCGCTCTTGATCTGAAAATTGTCCGTTTTTGTAATTATTTCACCAACATAGCTGGTGATCGTAGTGACATATTTTGTCATCAAGTCGAAATGACACCTGTACCTGTAAGATGTACTTTATCTAGTCCTTCTTAACTTTACTTCCATTTCTGAGACAGCATTGCTTCTTTGGCAGTATATCATTTTTATGTCACAACTACGTCCGTCACACCTTGGTTAAGTTTTACGTTTTGGTCACTTGTTTTTTGCAATTAGTGTCGGGCATTCATGTTTCATTAACATATTTCTAGTATCGTTTGGCCATCAAGGTTACGTAATCTATTTGGCATCTTTAATACTCCGGTGTATCAGCTTTTATCTGACAACTATCTTTCATGTTCTGTACATTTGAAAACGATTTTGCACGCATTTAGCAAGGCAGAAATATGGCTCTTTACTGATGTAGTTCCCTAAAGACAAGAAAATATTACTCACAGCTGTTAAATTTCCAGTATGTGATCTTCTCGCAAATCTCCCGAAATAAATCGCACACGAATTAAAAAGCAAGTTTGTGAATAAAGGATTTAAGTCGCATATGCTATCTAAGAGCTTTCGCGACTGGTTACGTTTCGAGAGTCGAGATTTTTAATTGGTCGGGATTGTAGGAATGGTGCCATTACAATCCCGCGTTTATGTGCGATGGTCGCACTTCTTATTTATATGTCTGGCCGAGAAAAAGGAGGAGAGGAACCCAGGAGGGCACCACGAAACAACGCACAGGGCACCACCACACACCCACAACCAGCCGCCCCGCACACAGAGCAGGGGCAAAGGGCACCCCGGGACCGTTCAATTAATTTATGCACCGAAACACCAGGCCGCATTTGATTGGTCAAATTTAGTCCCGTTGTACTAGTGGACAACCCTATCGCCAATAGTGTGTAAGTCACCTGTGCAATTGTCCTAATGTATGAGTTTTAGAATTGCATTACCCGTAACTATACTAGTTGGTATTTTGGGTACAGAGTATACATTTTCGTTCTAAATAGGACCAATCAGCTGGGTGTAAGCCTTCCCATGTATGTTAGTGTCACGCCTCGCTAAGGATAGGTGTTAATTTTGATGGTGGAGCCAAAGGATCTTGTTTGATTTTGTGTGGATAGAGCTTTTATCGAAAGAGGTCTTCAATATCTAAAGGAAGTACCTCATGGAATAGTGGGGAAAAAAAATAAAGAAAAAAATTTATTTGGCCATCGCTTGTCCGGGAAAAGGAAGAGGACTTTGTAGTGGAAAATCTTTTGACAACACAGGCTTGTTGTTTGAAGGATTCCACCCAGGTCTTTGCTAGTTTGTTTTCCCTAGCATCTGTTTTGGGTCCGTATTTGGCCTTCGCTTGTCCGGAAAAAAATTTGGCCTTCGCTTGTCCGGAAAAAGGAAGAGGACTTTGTAGTGGAAAATCTTTTGACAACACAAGCTTGTTGTTTGTAGGATTCCACCCAGGTCTTTGCTAGTTTGTTTTCCCTAGCACCTGTTTTGGATCCGTATTAGGCCTTCGCTTGTCCGGGAAAAAAAGGTGGGCAAGAGGACTTTGTAGTGGAAAATCTTTTGACAACACAGACTTGTTGCTTGAAGGATTCCACCCAGGTGTTTGCTAGTATATTTTTCCTAGCACCTGTTTTGGGTCCCAGAAATCGCCAGTAGTTCTTTGAGTTTGCAGACAATAATGCCTTCTTACGAGGTGGAATTGTCTCTCGAGTCAGCTACCTTTCGCTTGTCCGGAAAAAAAGGGAGGGAAAAGGGTTCTATTTTTATTTGAAAGTCCGTGCTTTGGTTTTCTGTTCGCTAGTTGGTTGGTGTTGGTTCGACTTTTGTTGGTTGCAGTAGTACCCTTCCTCTCCTCTGTGATCTCCTTTTCCCTCCTCTTGCTTTCTTCCTCCTCCATCGTCTATCCCCTTACTTATTTCTTTCTCGTAATTTTGAAGAAAAAATATTGTGTTTCTTTGATGGTGTGTTAAAACAGTGAAGGCTCATGCAAGACGGGGATGAGGAGTAGAGAGAAAATATAGTAATATTTTTTTGTTGTTGAAAGGATATATATATATATATATATATATATATATATATATATATATATATATATATATATATATATATATAGATAGATAGATAGATAGATAGATAGATATTTTAAGGGTAGAGGCACATGAGTGGGTAGTAGGATAAGTAGATAGTTCTATACATAAGAAGGAAGTGTGTGTGCGTTTTGTTGTGTGTGTTGAGACAGACGCCCCTGAGTAATCAGGCCCCTGTAAGGCATATCAAAGACATCTATCCTGTGGTTAGGTTTTATATTGTATGTAGGTGGATTTTTAGTTGCGGTTGTACTATGAGATTTGAGATGAGGCAAGAGCTCAGCCAGCGCATAGGCTGGTACATACCCCTAGGTGGGTTGTAAACCGAAGCCCCCACTCCATCTCATATCCCCTAGTTTGTTTTTATTTATTTCTCTTTAGTGTTAGTTAGTTTCTAGTTAGCTTCATGCAGGTGGGTGAGAGGTAGGTAGGATTTATAGGGGGTTAGGTGGTGAAGGAATTGTTAAGGTTTGCTCTTTGTTTAGTAGTCCTCCCTTGTGTTTATATGTTGCTGTATTTATTGATTTGTTTTAAATATTGTATTATGTTTCTGTATGTGGCATCGATGTTTGTGTTCCTTTCGTGTCAAGTAGTTCGGGGTATGTTGCTGGAGATCCGATCCTCTTTTGATATTCCCTGAAGTCATTTCGTTGATTGTGGTATCTGGGGCAGGTGTTGAAGACATGGTCCAGTGATTCTGGTTCAGGGCAATGGGGGCAGTTGATGGTTTGGTTTAGTTGGTCTTTAAGATGTCTTCCAAAGCTGCTTCTTAGTAGTGTTTTTGCTGTCCTTATCCTGCTGATAATTTCGAGATCGGCAGGTTCCATATTTTTTGGCCATTTGATGTTTCTGGCTACCTCTTGTTGAAGTTGGAATAGGTGTCTGCCCTTGTTAGTGTTGTTCCATTGCTGTTGCCATTTGTAATTTATTTTCTGTCTTACCTGGCTGTATAGTTCATGGACGCTGTAGGTGAGTGGGTGTATTGTATTGTTTCATGAGGTTTTGTTTCGTATCTGCCACGTTGCGTCATTAAATGGTACAGAAGCGCATTTTGGTAATTTGTCCATTTGTCTTGACTTCTATGCATATATTAAATTGCAATGCTAACTTAGCTATCATTTTAAACCAGTACAATATGGCATATTGATAAGACAATTTAGTCAGTCATATTTAACCCTTTTGTAGCTAAATGTGCTTTAGAAGCCTTTGTTCTTCTGCAAGTGTGCTTTAGACGTCTTTGTTATCTTCTATTTCAGATTGTTTAATTTTTCAGCAACTTTTAATGTGAGAAGTATATCTTGTAGTGAGTTTCTAAACTTTTCAATAGAATGATCTATGTCCGCGTTTGTGTCTGTATACACCTTTGTATGTGAGCACGGCTGAATGTATGTACATGCTTTCATATGCATGTATTGTATATTTTATATTTACTGTGTGCGTAGGCTATTGAAATTATCTGAGAATTTGCAAATGTTTTTAGGAAACTAAAAGGGATACAGTTTCTGCTAACACACTACCAAGCGATCTGATTGGTCTGTTTTCTGATTAAAAAACATAAATTCTTTGTTCCTCATCCTCTAAGTAGCTACAATCAGTGTTTTTGAATAATTTAGACTGCCAAAACAACCTTTGGTATTTTTTCAACCAAACGTACTTTAGCCTGATAGTAAATACCTCGTTAATAAAATCGATATTTTCTGACACTCTGAATGAATTCCAGCTGGAAAATAACTGTCGCGAATTTGATCTTGAATGACCTTTCCAATTTAAAATTAGGTCAGATTTTACAAATAAAGTTTTCAAGTACTGAATACGTTGGCAGAAGTTTTGTAGTAGAAGTAATCCTTGTATCAAAAACGTATTTAAAATGAAAGCAAACGTACCCGAGCCTATCTTTTAATTAACTGAGTATGAGGTATGCATGCCCAACACTAGTAACATTTATTGATAATAATAATAATAATAATAATAATAATAAAATACTTACTCAGAAATGGACACCTTAATGATTTATTTATTTAAGCAGAAACATTCCATTGTGCGTGTTTCCTCTCTTTATTGACTCCTGCATGTCTTCTAATGGCAACCCTATGGAGAACGAAGCATAACATCAAGTGGCTTTATCTGATGAATAATTGTGCTTGCTTGCGGATACACACGGCATTTGCCACCAAATTGTCATCATCCCCAAGGTCTTTCTTTCTGTCTTTGTTGTCTCCAGATTTCTGACGTACGTTAAAACCAACGACTATTCTTTGTTCGACCAAACACATTCTTGGGTTTCGAGACGAGTAGTTACAGTGTTACGAAAATACTATATCAAAAAGGCAACAAATATGCAGCATACGGAGAAATGACAAATCACAGAGGAAAGTGATTACAAGCTTGTTGACCAGATGAAAATGAAACTTATTTTAGCAGCGTTTGTACTTTTTTTATTTCTGAAAACCGTATTTTCTGCCTCACCAGTCGGGTGCACAATAAACAGCACCAAAGCCGTATGTAGTTACCAAAAGTGGTCCCCACCACTAAGTGATTCCAGTTTTAATCCAGATCCTTATCAAGTAGAAGTGCACAATATTGCAGGCCAGCTTATTTCAGGGGTGAGTACAAAATGTTTCTTTTTATTTTAATTTCCAAAATATTTACTGGTACATAATTTACATCGAACTTCAGCACATGCAACCGAAACAGACAAGTAAAAAGAGAATCAATTGGTACAAGCTAAATACAAAAAATAAGAAAACCTATAACATCGCAGGTAATATTGATGGCATCTATCATCCAAAAAAATTAATTGTTGTCATTGATATTATTCTTATTATTAAAAAATAAATTCGCTAATGACTCTCTATTAGAAAAGGCAAATAGTTCTAATTGTTTTGTCAATTAATAGTTGTTGCTATAGCAATGCCTATCCTTCTTCTTACTGATTTTTCTTTTGTTTATGTTGTTTGCTTTTTTAATGGAAACAAATTTATGCTTATTCTCAGCCTTTTCAATGTTCACATTTTGTCTGATGTTGTAAATATTGGTCTGAACTTCCATACATTTCTCATCCATTCATTCATCATTTAACTTAAGTTACATTTTTTCTCATTTGCTTCTTTTGATCTTTGTCATTTTCAAAGAATGTAAATGTTTACAACATTTTGTCTTCAACAACTTACCATTTTTATTTTAATGTTAAGGATATTTTTTTCAACTACACGTATATACTAGCAATATCCCATTTACTGAAAGTTCAGATAAATGTTGCTCAGTTAATGAAGAACACTAAGTGTTACAGGGTTAACAATGTCTCCTTGAAATGGTCACAACTGATTAAATCACATCTTCCAGTTGCTGTCTCCATTACGTAGTTATTTATTCTGTAATCATTTCAATATCTGTAACTTTAAATTTTGAATGAAACCTTTTACTCTCGTTGTCGACATTTTTAACCTCAGACTTTAATATTATCAATTTCCGATGTGTTTTAAAATGTTGCGATCATAATTCAAAAGCTGTGATTAGTGAAATGTAATATTTCTCATTTTTACTTTTAAGTTAGAACAGATTTTTCCCAATAAATCATTCCTGTTTCAATCACCTGAAAAATCAGTAAAACGTAAAAGATATATACGTTTTCGAGTTGTTTGTGCCAATTGATCTACAGTGTACTTCATTGATTTAGACAGACCACATCATGTGGATCCCGAGGCAAACGTTCTGCAGAATATTTACTTAACCATAATCAGTATAAATGATGCCAAATCTAGTATCTGCTCAAGCAAATTGGTTCCAAAGAAATTTACTAAATCTACATACATGTGTTGACAGCGCACAGACGAAATTTAGAGACAATTGTATATCTGTCAGCTTGAATAGAATTATAATTTTGGCATAAAATATATAGATTTTTGAACATTGGCGGCCACTCAAGAAAATAGTTGTCAATGGGAGCTTTCATTGTATTTCGGTAACAAATATGCCAGGTTTATTGATAAAATGAAATGTAAGATTGTCGATTATCGTTATAATTTGACTTTGCAATGTAGTTATGGTCACAATGGCGTTTGATTGTTTTATACAAAGGAGTAAGCATTATGCACAGCTTGAAACGTTCTTTCTTTATTTTGTTGTATAACATTCCGCTTTCTCTCAACATATTTGTTTCCAAAAAAATGCCAAAGTAAATAACAGTATGGACTCCTTGTGCTAGGAACATTTACTCTCACCCGACTTACACAAGGAATCTACAAATTGTGAAAGTGGAGGCGTATTGAGATTCTTTGTGATCATTTCGGTTACTCAATTTAATTTACATTAGATGAATCGGTATTATTTATATATGTGATTAAAATTCAGTCAAAGATAGCAAGAAACAGGGGCATAATTATTTGTTACATAAGGTTCTTCAGTGTTTCAACAGCATAAAGAAAATTTCTTTGTTTCAACAGTAGAAAGATCATTTCAGTTACTCAATTTAATTTACATTAGATGAATGGTTATTACTATAACTACTATAGGATCTTTGCTGATCTACAATGTTTTCGGGAAACATTACGTTTTAGTAAAATTACGAACAAAAACATTAAAATAGATCCTATTCGAAGTAACTTATCTGTCTCTAACTTTGGTGTTGAAAATGTTTTGTGCGAGCGATGCAGCGCGTATAAAAATAATACCTAACATTCATGCTGCAGTTTATTGTCTGAACGTATCTGATATTTGCAAGCACTTCGACAAATATTTCAGTCGGATGAGATTCAGAGCTCAAGCTGAAAAGTCCGAAGTTGTCCACATGTTAGTGACGTAGAGTGGTGAGATTGGCTGCTTTGAGATGGTTCGGTGTCAGTCATAACCAGGTGAAATACATACGTATTTTTCTTTTAGAAATGGTCCACATTAAACATTTTTATACAGTGACAGTGGGGGTGGCCTTGTCATCAGTAACACTGCAGAGAAAAAGGCTTAAAACTCTCCTTCACAAAAACTGGTGAGAACATTGTACACACGATGTCGTCACAGATCTGATCACATACACGTTATTTGACATTACTCAAAATATTTAGCTGAATATCAGGTATACTTTATAAGGCGTGATGTTGCATGATAAAATAGCAATTGTGCTGATTAGTTTATCACGTACTTTTAGCAAATGTAACTCGTTATTCTTGTTTTTCAGGATTAATATATGCTCAAAATACTTCAAGATAACGGTGGCGGCTACAGTCATTTTCGGTCCACTGTTTTTAATCACAAGGACATAAATTTGAATTACTTGCTAAGAGTGTCCAAAGAGCTCGCGTAACGCTCGTTATTATTGCAAATAAACCATATCATAACCCGTACGTTATTACCATGGGCTGCAAGTGTCGTTTCAGAGGCAAACATCATACATACCTGACTAGAACTTGTTTACATTCAAAATTAGGTTCGCCAGGTTTGTTTATTTATTTCTTTTAATCCTTTCGGAATAATAACTCTTTAAATCTCCCAAAATCGGAGACATTATGAATAAACTATACTTTGCACTGCAGGCTTTCAGCGGACTGGGCGGTTCAACAGGCAGCACTGGGAATGATGACGTGTATATTCTCTTAGACTGTGGCCTATCGGACGTGCAAATTCAGAATGACACGTTCACCTCTAACCTGGACTGGGTGAAGAGCTTGTACATCCGGACGTGTAACGTGCGCTCGGGAATTCTCGATAATACATTCACCCGCCTCACTAAGCTTCAGAAACTGGAAATAACAGAAGGGATTTTAGGTTCCATGAATGGAAACAGTTTTACGGGGCTAACTGCAGTAAAAACGCTGAAAATCACAGCCGACTTCTTGGATCAAACGTTCCCGTCCGGACTTCTCACCAAACTTACATCCGTGGAATCCATCGAAATAACGTCAGCAGACTTGACAACCCTTCCATCTGGTGCCTTCAATGGATTGTCTAAGTTGAAGACCCTGGACCTCTCGACAAACTCACTGATGACAATCCCTTCCGGTTCGTTTGATAGTTTGATCGCCTTAACCAGCCTTAACCTTGACAATAATCCTTGGTACTGCACGTGTGATTTGTCATGGCTGTCAACATGGATGTTGTACACAGGTATACTGCATTGTGATGATATTATTATTATTATTATTATTAGTAGTAGTAGTAGTAGTAGTAGTAGTAGTAGTAGTAGTAGTAGTAGTAGCAGTAGTAGTATTTGAGTGCACTGACCAAAATAAGTTTTTATGACTAAGAAAACCATACCTATGTGTCACCATGTGTTTTGAGTGTCCGCCTCTGATGCGGGAAGTCGCGCGGACGAACACCGGTCGATTGATACCAAAGACTAGTAAAAATGGTACTAGCAGCTGCTTCGCTTGGCGCTCAGCATTGAAAGGTTAGTATTAGGACTGGACGGCCCGGTGTCAGGATAATGTGACTGGTTGGGACATCATACTGCATGTCTGAAGCATGATGCCCCAGTGCTAGACATCACTATCAACTGCCACACTGCAGACATCGTAGCGATATGACTAAAATTGTTAAAGCTACGTTAAAAATCCAAATCACACACACACACACACACACACACACACACACATTTACACTTGCATTTTATAGGTATAGTCTCCTCTACCCCATGTTGGACAGAGTTAAGCTTCTTGTCAGTAGATTCTTGTCTTTAACTGAAAACTTTGAATGTTGCTTGCAATCAACATAGCTCGAGAACCATTCAATATACTCTGATGGTCTTTGTTAAGAACATTGTCTTTTTTTCTTTTGTTTAAATTTCCACCAATTTATAGCTATGGTCAGTGTCAATTAACTTTCATATCTTTCCATTGAATGTTGCTTGTAATCAGCATAGTTTATGAGCCATTAAACAGTTTCTGATGCAAATTAATGTAAACATAGATTCATTGAGATGGATGTGTCTTTGAAGGATCTGTCTTCTCAAATAAATTTTGACAGAGTTATGGCCCTTTTCTGTCTTCTTCATGTCTTTTGCTGAGATGTTGCTTGAGTTAATGAGTCTTTGAAGAGGAAAGACCTGAGAAATTTAGAGCAGTCTTAGCCCTCTAGTGCCGATACACTCCAAACTTTGAGTTCTAACACAAGTTTCTCTGTTTAGGGCTCTACAGAGCAAATTGAAATAAGTGGGGCCCTTTGCTGTATACCCATATATGATAGCTCTAGTTTTGCACAAAATTACGGATTAAAGAAATATATTCAGTTAATTTGTCACAACGCTTAGCATTTCTTTTCAGGTGTTTCTTCAACGGTGACGTGCAATACCCCAGCCAGATACAACGGGCTAAGTTTGGGTAGAGCCATTATGGCATTGGGCTGCGTCAGCAATACAACCACAGTAAGTCCAGGAGTGAGATTGGGTTATAAATAAACAGAACTAGCATTTTTAAAGTAATAATAATAATGATAATAATAATAATAGAAGATCAAAGGTAATATAAATTCATGAAAAATAGCATAATGTTGTTCACATAGAATCTTGTAAGTGTATAAGTTCTGTTGGTTTGTAGGCCGGTTCCTATTGGCTCTTACAGTACTTTATTTGGGTTTGTAATGGCAAGAAATGGTAGCTTTGTGACTTTCTTGGAGAAACAATGAAGCGGCCGATGGTAACTTTGTGCGTTTCTTGCCTAGCTGTATGGGTATTTTTGTAGACTGATCATTTATCTGTCCACAGGCTGTAAAATACATCTACCATCTCACATCACAACCATGACTCCAGTTAGACTTTGATTTAAAAAAAAATGAATTGTGTAAATCTTAGGAAAAATTACTTTTTACTTCTTAAAAGATCAAAATCGCCAGGATTAGGTGTCCACAGAGTGTCGTTCAATGGCAAAGCACTCAAATCATATGGTCATCATACATTTCAATCAAGAAGTCATTTACCGATCGGAAAATGATATCGCATAATTTGGTATTTTGTACCTCGTTGGTAAAATAGCGTCTTACGGTTCTTTAATCAGTAATAAAATCCACTTGTCACTAACATATCTGATTACACTTGAGCCAGCTTTTATAGTTTCAAGGAAAATTGTTGAGTATGTTTGCCTTCGATTATCTTGATATATGTATTCTTTTGATTAATGCCAAGTACTAGGTATAGATTAATCACTGCATTCTTTGATTGTTCGTTTTTGTTTTTTGCAGGTCACCGTCACATCGGGTAAGTGATCATTGTCTTCTTTCAAATGTTAGTGTCTTTTGTGGTTTTAATTAGTAATCGACTCAACAGAGGACATGTTTTGACTGGTTTTAACAGCATTAAATAAGGTTCAGTTTTGCCATTGACAGAACAGACTTGGTGGGCACTTTATAAAATTGAATTACACCGTCTATACATTGATTAAAAGCGTATTACAAATTTTCATGAAAATGTATTGGTTTTCATTGAGCCATATGTAATAAAAGATTCATTCAATTGTGGTTTTTAACGGCACTTTGAACCCATTAAAAGCTATATAAAGCAAAGAAAATGATTTTTACCTGTATCAAGGACACACCGAAGTTCCTGACCTATGCTGCCCTAGGCGGATATCGAACCAGCAACTCTTGGTTACGATTCCGACGCTCTGCCAGCTGAGCTACCACATCTACCTAAATGTGGAGAAATCATGTGCCACTTGAGCTGTTAGTTTTTAAAATATATACTTATCGAATTGAAAGAAAATAGAAGAAAAGAAGAAATTATTTATATTTTTTATCACGGTAGAGCAACGTTTCCGTAATTTAAATATATTTTGCTTTTAATGATGTTTAAATGCACGCGTTTACTTTCTACTACTACTACTACTACTACTACTACTACTACTACTACTACTACTACTACCGTATTTGCTATTAGTGTTTCTATTGTTGTTATTGTTGTTAGTATTATTATCATTACAGCTTCTGGGACCGATTCTTCATCTTCCACGTCCAGTAATACTCTTCTTTACGTGGCTTTTGTAGTGGCGGGAGTCGCAATGTTTGCATCTTTAATCACCGGAATTGTGGCATGTTGCATGTGTTATAAAATGAAATCCGCCATGGATTCTTCGTGTAAAGTAAAGCCTGCCGACAGCGTCAGCAAACTGAACAATAACAACAGCACTGCTAGTGGAAGAAATGACATGTACCACGACTACATGTTTCGAAAATCTTCCCCGAGGTCAGTTTCTTCGGGGGAAAGTCGAGTGTCGCCGATTCTTGATGTAAATTACAATGTTCCAAAATCCAGATTTTAACACCTTGAGCGAACTCGTATGTCTGTGTTTCTCCAGGCGTATAACTTAGATTCTTAGACACGCTGAAATTGAGAGTTTCATGAACGAAAGATTTCAAACTATTAACAGTATGTAGTGCTTTACCCCCAAAAGTTTTGAATTAACAGTTTTTCACTTCCCCCTCGATACTTAGACATCCTGGAATTAAGTATTGATGAATAGTATAAACCGCATCGCTCCTATAACTCCAGATACGCATGTATATTTTTTTTTATTGAATTACCTTTTCTGATAATATATTGTTACTAACCTCTTACATTTTTCTTATACACGTGCTGTGAGATAAATGGAAGAGTCGTTAATCCTTATTTATTTTCCATTAGGGTTATTACCGATCGCGCGATGTAGTATTTTATTTCCGCTTTTCTTTTAGAAAACTGTAAGGGATAACAATTTTGCACTTCAGTTTTTCCATGGGTGTATCCCGCAAAATATAGGTATAACTAGTAATGCGCTTACTTTAAGATCATATTTATTTATGCAATGTAGTTCTCTGAATAATGTTCCTAGAATTTCTTGCACAAGATATCGACGCGTGACATTCAGTCCAAGACGGTCTAAACATACTTGAGGTCCTTTTCTAGGAGACGTCACAATCTTAAATGAAAAATTGCACTTTTTCTAACCTGCACATAATTTATAATGTATATAGTGTTTTGTGTATTAGCTCCCTTACAGGAAGTAGAGGTAGACTATTGTACCATACCTGAACACGGCGTCAGGGTCAGCAGAGATATAAGCATATACTTGCGTTTACCGTCACTGAATGTTGACCATTAGGCAACATTTTGGAGTGGGTTACATTAGCACCTACTTCTGTGAGGGCGCAGAAGATGCGAACTTGTGTATAAATGTGCATTAGTTGTACATTCTTGGTCTAGCTTTTGGGGTGACATCAGGCGTTTTGCACGCTTATAAATAATGTTATACCTGGAATCGTGAAACTCGATGAGTTGATGCATTCTGATTAGTACCACAACCTCATCATAAAAATAGGTAACTGTTGCCTATATTGCATGCTTGGCTGACTTTGGTTATTTTGTTGTGCATTAAGCTTATTTCTCAAGCTCTGTTCATGCTAGAGTCATCAAAGCAGATAATTGTGTGTATCTCGATTAGTACCACAACCTTATAAGAATAGAAGGTCATCGTGACCTACATTCCCAATTTACTGGCTTATGTCAGTCTGTTGCATTTAGTTTATGATCACATTGTTTTGTTGTTGTTGTTTTTTTTTCGTTGTTTCTTTTTTTTTTGTGTTTGTTTTGTTGGCTTTCTTATCTACTGTATACTGTTGTTATACTTGGAAACATGAAACTTGGTAAGAGGACGCATCTTGATGAGTACACCACCAATCTTAAAATCTGGTAACTGTGACCTATATTTCATATTTTTCCGTCTTAGTGTCACTTTAATATTTTTAATGTTCGTTATTTAATCATTAAATTAGATGACTGTACACGTCTATTTCAGTGCTACACCCATATCATAAAAATGTCAGTGTGACCTATATTTTATATTTTACTGGCTTAGGTTAAACCTTTCTGCATTTAGCTCATGGCCACTATGCTTTTTGCAGTCATTAAAACTGTGGGTCTTCCAAGTGAACCCTGTTAACTTATTTCAGTAATAGGTCATTGTGGCCAATATTTTACACTCGCTGACTTGAGTTCAGTTTTGTGTTTCGTGCTGGCATTTGTTAACTTTTTGTATTTTGCTCAAGAGTAAGCGCTTTTGGCATGTAATAACATCTACCTAAATCATTAAACCGGGCGAGTGGACGTCCATTTTGGAGAGATTGATATATGTGACGTATATTTCATGCTTCAGTAAGTTTGCTTTAATTTTGTGAAAAAATTTCATTTAGTGTGTGCTGTTTATGTTTCAGGTAGGAAACTTAATCATTGGGGATATCTCTATTACTGCTACATTTTTATGACCAAAGAAGGTCACTGTCGCGTATATTTTGTGTTGTACCAACATGGGTTAATTATTTGTGTTTATGATCGCATATTCTTCCAAGATAGATCTATATACACCACAGACTACTTATGAAGATGTTTATGACCAGTGCAATTGGAAGTGGAAATGTATCGAGGATATCTCCTCTGTTTCGGTAGATATCAAGAAATAGTTCACCAGTCAAGTGGAAACATTATACTGTCGCGAGTGGCGAGGCCGCGAGTGACAATATAAAATGTTTCCACTTCACGAGTGAAATATTTCGTTATATCTACTTCAAAACAAAACAGCGATTTTCTTTCTACTGGATAGTTTTAAAAGCTATAAAACCCAGTTGATTTGCATCGATTTTGTCTCCATTCTGTGTCAGTGCAATTAACGGCTGCCTTACTACTTCGATAAAAAAAAAAGTTTCGAAATTGTACAGTAATTTGTGGACAGCGAAGTTTTGCAAATTTAGCGTCTATATATAATGCCCTCTAATTTTGTCTTCTGTCAAACTGATGACTTTTTCTTACGAAAATGGTGAGATATTTTTCTTCATTTTAAATTTTCGTTAACACATTTCTTGAGCGAGTTGATTCAGTGATTATTGTTGGAGTGGGGCTATTGTAGAATCATCACATAGTGGTCGCATCCGACAAACTTCAGGGCGTAACGTCTTTAAGGAAAAGATTTGAATCATTGTGAGTGTACCTGTAAGGATTTTGGTTCTATATTTTGTTTATTTCTGCATTCAAACGAGATCTTTTTGTGTGGCCTCGAGAAGCTTAAAGTCTGGTTCAATAACAGATGCTGTATCCAATTCCGAGTGTCACTTAATTTTATCAATCAGCGCTCATGAATGTCCGATTTCAAACACGATGTGATTATGAGTTCAAATCGCACTTAAACAATGTTATCACTATGCTTAATCAAGAGTTTTGTGTGCCATTTATCCTTGAGGATAAGAGATATACCGTACTGTATGGATGACAGAATATTGAATAGCAACATCTCAAGTGTCACTTCAGATACTGACAATTTGCGTGATTCGTGTGGGAAACTATATATGGCTACTTTTTGGATATTAAGGCATTTTTGACGGCACCTTGACAGTTAAAGGTATGCTACGATACATTTTTCCTCATATATATTTCAACATCTGTTTACAAAATTTATAATATATATGTTTATTCAGTGGTTAACCGTATATGTTAATTGTACATTATTCATAGTGCTATGGAACCGAAGCAGGCTAATTTGTGTAATGAGGACGAAAATTAGTATAGGAATTTGATCAGTGGACTTACAAGCGGCATATTTTTCATGACACACTTCAGCTAATTTGCTAATTAATGTAATTATTAATTCAGTAAAGGTTTTTCTTTCCGCCTGCTGCTACAGGGTTAATCAAAGGATGTGACTTTCACTCAATGAAATCCGATTTCTAGTGTTGGTCAGTGATAACAGTTTCACAGTCAGATTTTAACAACAATTAATTTTTGTTTAAAATAAAGACCACAGTAACGCATAGACAACAGTAATCTATGATTTTATCATATCATTATAGTACCTCTACTTTGTTGTCATAGAAATGAATTCTCATTTTTACTGTGTTATGTCTGTTATGCCGTATCGAAGTAGGTAGGTAGGTGGCTGGGTGGGTGAGCTTGTAGGTCAGTGTTTACAGTTTGTCAACACAGTACTGTCTATGTAGTTCCCATTCAAAATTAAAATTTTACATTTAAAATTATTAAAAAGTTAAAAACATGGCTACTCGATACTATATAAAGATGAGGTTATTATACTCTGGTTATTTGATATGATTCAAGTAGAGTTGTATATATTTTGCCTAATGTTCAATAAATATGATTATGTTGTTTAGACTTTATGCATTTTAATGACATTTATAATACTCTTCTCATAAATTCGCAAACTCGGCTTTTCTATCTGAAAAAGAGTTCTATTTGAGCTATCTGGTCTGTGTTAGCATGTTCCCTACTACCTTCTCATTACAGAGTCAATAATTACGGTGAAATGGTTTTCAAAATCTGATTCAATATTACGGTACAACATCAAAAAAAAATTTGTCCCACAAGAAGCCTCAGTATGCTAGTTATTGTTTATTTGTTTGAATTAATTATGTGATTTGTACAAAATTCGGGCAAATTTACGGGACAGTACTATAAAGGTTCGAATGGTAATAGATGTGAAATTTCGCAAAAAAAAACGCAACAGCTTATAATATGCTTTATAATTTATAATTTACAGAAACAATATCACTATATCACCCGTTTGAACATACAGAGAGAGAAAAAAAAAATGTGTTCTGATTGAAGTTTCTTGTGAAATTTTCCTTTCTTAAAAAATACAATAAATTTTTGTACTGCCATTAACTTAATTCATATTTTCTTACCCGGAAAATATTTAAGAAACGGAGAATGTTGTCTATAATCGATGACTTGATGATAAAAATAGAATGACTTCTGGTCCTCCAACACGGTACCGAATGGTTTGAACTGTTGCACCAAAACGGTTTAATGTTATGCTCACACCAACGCTCCCACGCTATCAACACTGCTGAGATGGAGGATACGAGAATCCGTGTGTGTGTGTGTTGCGCGAATGTACAACTACCCATTGTAAGACAACGAAACGGTCTGCTGTACCTCCAACAACTAATTTTCCTTACTCCTCCGTAGTTATCGAAGATCAGAGGTGGATCTACAGGAGATACGGGGAGTTCACTCTGATCCTATCCCTTGTTCAGTTAAAAATAACTTTTACGGTGTTATACAAAGATGTTTAGTTGAGTATGTATGTAGGTAGGTGCGTGTGTGTTCGTGCGTGGGTGCGTATGTATGTATGTATGTATGTATGTATGTATGTATGTATGTATGTAACTACATGTTTCATCACAATTTCATGCACTCGGACGCCAGAAACCCATTCAACTATGTTTATAGACCAAACATTTTTTGTTTATTCATATATTTTTTTCAGTTACTTATTGCTCGAATTTCTTTCTATGTTTACGTTAAATATAATTTCCCTGCGTCTGTAACCAAAATGTTTGATTGCATTATTCTTAACTGCTGCCACAAATGTGCCAGACAAGTTCGAAAGGCGTATTTTTCACTTTACATTAATAAAAGATGTTGTTTTAAAGCTCTACTCTTTCTAATTATTTTGTTAAATCGGCCCACTGCCGTGATTATTTAATTGATTTTTATTAACCCAGTCTATTCACGTTACAACTTAAACTTCATCATTAAGATGTTTTTATTGCCCTGTACCGCCCACCTTTCTGTTCAAGAATTCAATTTGATTGCATTGTACTGGCCACCTTTATGTAATTGAATTCAGTCGACAGGTATCCTCGGCTTGTGTGAATGACTGGTGTAATTTTACCAGTGTAATATAGCAAGATATGTCATTTGCAAGTTTTACTTACTTATATGTTAATACAATAATTCTTAGTGTAATGAACCGCTACGTATCTATCCGATTCACATACTTACACGATGGCTGACACATTATTGAAAAACAGTATTATCTGACACTCGAGAAAAAAATTATTATGTTTAATCTACGAACTGACCAAAGTCAAAAAAGGGAATTAATTATACTTTCAACAGTTACATCCTCAATGAACCAATGAAAGATAAACTTGTACCAAAATAATATCCAATTTAAAATTTGATTATGTAATCAATACACGTTTCTAATTCTGTTAGATTAGGTCAATACATTGCTTTTCAATACTAATTAATTTCATTTGCTGTAGAGATTAAGTCAGTAAATTGCTTTTCAGTATTAATTACTTTCATTTTCTATAGAGATTTATGTGGCATTTTGTTTACGTCACAGCTGATTAAAATGAAACGTTCAGGGAAAAGTTTGTTTTTTCCCGAAGGAGGTTCGTGTCGCTAAGAACGAAAACCTGCCATCTTCTGCCATTACCTGTCGTCACAGACACCAATATGTACGTACAAGTGACTGTCCTGATTTTTCTCGTTTTGTTAACTATAACCATATCGATCCCTACCCCTACGGGATGTTCACAGCCTACCGCCGCAAAAACAGTGTGTGATTTCCGGTCTTGGTCTCCACCGCTGTTGGATTCCCAGTACAACTATGGCCCATACCAAGTAGAGGTCAATGAAGTGAGCGGAAACTTTTCCAGCCAGGTAATAATATTAATATTAATAACATGATGATGATGATGATGATGATGATGATGATGATGATGACCATTCCGACGTTAGGATGAAATAATTGATGGTGTTGATGATCCTCTAAAAGAAGGTCGCTATTCAGATTGAGATAATGATAATATATGGCATTTCTATTGCGTAACTTCAAGTAATTATTTTTTTTAACTTTTGCTTCGTCGAAATTGAGTCCGGGCTTAAATTTGACATATCTTAAATATTTCGTTTAGTTTTTCTGTATACTGTTTTTATTTTTACATTTAAAAATTCTGCTATATAAATCTAGTTTGCAAGTTTCATGTAACAATTCATGACTTGAACAATTCACTATCAACTCAGAATTCCAAACTGCCTGCTTTATTAAGAGCTGCAACTTAATGGCATTAAAGTGAAATGAATGTATTAGTTTTTCCACCGGTCAAACTTAATGGCATTAAAGTGAAATGAATGTATTAGTTTTTCCACCAGTCAAACTTAATGGTATTAAAGTGAAATGAATGTATTAGTTTTTCCACCAGTCAAACTTAATGGCATTAAAGTGAAATGAATGTATTAGTTTTTCCACCAGTCAAACTTAATTGCATTAAAGTGAAATGAATGTATTAGTTTTTCCACCAGTCAACAATGATACACAGACCCAGTGCATACGAAACACGTGCACATTTAGCATAGTTTGCCGTTGAAATAATGTATTGAAATGCATGCATTTTCGTTTGGTCAACTCTACACCATTGATGTTACTCTGACACAGTCAGTGCCACAGAATGCCACTAACGGCATTTCCTTGAAAAAACATTTTCGCTAAAAAGAGTCGGCGACTAAGTGGGTAGCATGCCAGAATAAGACCGAAAGGGTGTGGGTTCGAATCCTGCCATCTGGAGTCCGAGCATAATTTATTTTTCCTATATTGTCCCTATATTTGTTTGTCAGAAATGAACTTTCCAATGTGCCCGAATCATAATGAATCACATGTTAATCTAAATTATTTTAAAGATAAACTCACGGTGAGTTCGTGTCAGGTTAACCGGCATTTATTGTCAGGCTGGACTGTAAGCAAAACAACGTGCAATGGGTTACAGATTTAACCTCAGGAGTAGCAAAATGCCCCAGAACTTACATTGTTCTGTCGCACACCATGATGTTTATATTGTAAATAATAAACAATTTAATTTAAATCAATACTAAAGAATGCCTAAATTTAAATCATGTATCATCTCAAAAATGAGAGGAAGAAATGCTCTAAAAATAAACTGGGAGTACATTCGTGGGCACTGACCCTGAAGTAATAATTTTGACACGAGTCCATTTGGTCAGAGCAGGTGGGCTATCGAGGTTAGTCCTTGTGCAGTATATTTGACTCCATTGAGCGATAAATGTCAATTTCTTCCCTTGATACCACTAGGCATCACCACAGACATACCTGGTTCTAAGAAAGTTTTACAGAAAGGTCGCTACATTCATGATAGTACTGGACATTTGAGACAAAATTATGAGTTAAAATGAATTCAACTTCGGTTAATTAACGCTGGAGGAGTTAAAAAAAAAACTGAGGTAAAAATAGAGAAATAAGTTTCTGGAAGAAAGACAGAATTAGAAAGATAAGTAAAATAGTTTGTAATAACGACGGTATTGCTCTATATCAAACACAAAATATCAGTGACACTGACGTTGCTTGATTTAACAGAAGCAACTACGTTAGCAAACATTGTTTTTCTTATATGGTTATGAGAATGTTTTCTTCAAGCACCAATTCGGCCTTTGTTGACAACTGAGTCACATTTTCGGTGTTCGTAAGACCACAGAGAACTAACGTCATCGATCTTGGTGAAAATATTAACTCTCAGTACTTTTTCCTACTCTGCACCATCGCCGCTAGGTAAGCGCCTCTACCATATGGTGATTTACTATCCAAGTTTAGATATTATCCATGCGCCGGTACTAGAGGGTACTAGTTCCAAACACACTGTCTTATTGCCTTTTTATTTCAATGAAAAGTTAATGTCGATCTAATATATGTCTTGATTGTAAGAAACGCCGGATCGTATGAAATTTGCGTTTTCCCACAAGTGAAAAGCGTCCATTAGTCAGGTTGACTGCTTCGTATGCTCTCTGCTACCTCCTCCACTAAATGACTCACTAATCGCGCAACACTGCTGTTACTAATGACCGGCATGTGATATTGACTTGGCCTGTTTAAGCCGGACACCGTCAAATTCCTGTCCAAATCCGGGAAACGGACGTTAACGAATTTAACATTACGTAGATTATTCCTTTATGAACGGAATGAGCGCAAATCTACAAGTTTGGACATAATTTATTACTGTTTTCGCGGGAGGGGGATGCCAGAGATCTAGACGACAATTTACAAGCGAGACAGCTTCAAGGATAGGACAATCATACATAATTTGTTATGTAAAAGCATAAACTATTTTAAACATTAGCAACAATATAATTTATAATACAAAATGGAAACAATCGTGTAAGTAGTTATTAAAGATGGGGGAAAGGAACTTGTTCATTCAACAGTTCTGTCCTCTATGTACGTGACAAATATTGCTTCACTTCTCTGACCAAGCTGACACCGAGGATAAACGAGGTCTTTGTTTTCATAGGAATACAATCATATTTAATTATCTACTTGTGTATTTGTTTAGCTTTGTTACTCACGGTATACGTCTACTCCAAAATGTTTAAAAACAACCAGTCTCATCTTTGTCAATTTTATCTTCTTTCTGCGCATCAGGGCTATTTATAACCACAGAGCTGAGAACCTATGCAAATTATACATTGAAGTTGAACAGTTTCAGCGAAATGAAACTTATATTTAATGTAATTTGGTACTACAGTGTCGAATAGGTAACGATGGCGACCAGTCCGCCCAGATCCCATAGGTCAGACATGATCCGATATGATTCACAACTGATTATTCACTTATCCACCTTTCTCCTAGGCTACTTATTCTTGAGACTTACATCGGTAGGAAAATTCCCATCTTGTACCAGATGTAGAGTACGTCTCTCTGGTGACACGAGCCGTTTTTTTTTTTTTTAAAACCCCAAATCACTTCCTTCCCCCCTAATGCACGCTAGGTAGAGTTTTGCGCAAGATAGGAACCATTTGAGTTTCATGATTCACAGTCGTCTCCCTGGATCACATCAATTAAGTGATTTCAGACGCCGGTTTCATTCGTCCTACGAGTCGGTCGATAACTACTATCCGATATACGACTAGAAAGATAGGAAAATTGCGCTCGTGCCATTCAGGAATACTTTTAAAAAAATGCATATGAAAGAGTATTTAGGTAAACGTTACTGTCTAAATCGGACAGATGGGTACCGTCATAGACGAGTAGAGTAGTTTCATCAAATGTTATTGCTGGGAGAATATCGGACTATGTTACTTTCCTTTGAGGGGTGAGTGCACTCAGTCCTAACACTGACAGTATAATGAGTTTAATGTCCCCAATACATGCAAATCTAGTGCATATATCAAATCAGAAACCAAATGTCTCTAACCCAGGTTAAACGGCCACACACACACACACACACACACACACACACACACACACCGACGACTACCGGTACTTTCTGTGTGTTGCAGTGAGTGAACAGATGACTATTTCGAACGAAGGCTCTACATGGTGAGTAACGCTGAACGGGGCGACGAATTCCATCTACATTTTTGTTCATATATAATATTAAGGTATTTTCGTGGGCATAAGTCCATGACAATATGCATGATATATCACGTACATGATTAAACACATGTTACACTATTTCTTCTCCGTTAGGAGAAGAAAGTAAATTTCTAAACGTAAATGAGCGATAAATATTCCCTGACGATATGAATGTAAATCAGTAATAAATTCAGTAATAAATATTCCCTGACAACATGAATGTAAACTCCCCGACGATATGAATGTAAATCAGCGATATTTATTACCTGTCGAGATGAATGTAAATCAGTGATAAATATTCCTTGTCGATATGAATGTAAATCAGTGAAAAATTTCCCTCATCTTAAATACAGGCTTTTATTGGGCTGAAGGGGGACAGGGCCACTAGCAGTGCTTTCATACTCCTTGACTGCGGTCTGTCTGATGTTTCCTTGCCAACGAACACCTTCACGTCGAATCTAAACTGGGTAAGATCTCTCTATCTCAACCAATGCTACATACGTAACGGAATTGCTGCGGGTACTCTCTCTTCCCTTACTGGTTTAACGTCACTAAAAGTGACAAATGGCATATTCGGCCCAATGAATGCAGACAGCCTCAGTGGACTAACCAAACTTACTCATGTGTTCGTCCATGCAGAATTTCTGGAGAAGACATTCCCAGCTGGCCTGTTCACCAAACTGACCGCCGTTACTACCATAACGATTCACACAAGCAGCTTAACTAGCATTCCACCAGGTGCCTTTGATGGCCTTCGAAACTTGACGTCGTTAGACCTGTCTGGAAACTTATTGACGTCACTTCCGGTCGGTACTTTCGACAGTCTCGTGTCTTTGATGAGACTGACACTGGATGGCAACAACTGGAACTGTGGCTGCCATTTTACATGGTTATCGACATGGCTGGTGTATTCAGGTAACAAATTACATTTATTTACTAAACTTTTGATACAAAATTAATTATCTTAGATTTTGAAGAACATTTGGTGCCAAACTACAGCTGTTCATGCCATTATGTAGTAACCTACAAATCATTATTTTGTGACGAAGCATTTGGTGCAATTGAAGCCTGCTCTCCAATTATAATTGTGTTTTATGTGGTCACAATAGTTGACATAATTCGCGGACCAAAAGCTATTTTATTAGTGTGTGTCAAAGCTTGGATCAACAATTAGATGAAATCAACAATTAGATGAAATCAACAATTAGATGAAAGGCCATTCTTCAGGAATACTAGATCCAGTTTTACATCCTTGGAGACTTGAATTTTTTTTTTTTGTTCTTTTACTTTCTTTTTTTTTTATTGTTATCGATTTTGTTTTTGTTCTTTTTTTCTTTTTTTTTCTTCTTTCACAAATACAGGTCATTTACCTTAGCAGACTCTTGTATTTCGTTCTCAGTTTAAATTACTGTGTGTTCTGATTTAATTATTATCAATTTTAATGTCGTGTTCTTGGGCCCAAAAATCAGAAACGCACATGGATTCGATAAAAGCATGAAGTTTTTTTTCTCTCATTAAAATATATTTTAGATCCATCGGTCAAATGAGACAGGAAAACTATGTAAATACTGACATTTTATTAATGGAGGAAACGTTTAATATACGACATTGGTATATTACAAGTTAGGCGAACTAAACTTAAAAAGTGATTGAGCAAAACTATGCCTGCCCTACAAATAGTATATTATCTGATATAGACAATGAAAGAATGAATGAATGAATGAATGAATGAATGAATGAATGAATGAAAGAATTAACATTTGGCATGAATTAATGATAAACGAATATGTTAATGAATGATTGATTAAATGTACATGATATGAAGATAGAAAAGATTGAATGTACTATGACGAGTCATCCAATTTAATAACCAACAGCTTAATGATGACAAGGCCAGGCAGCCATCTGACATATTTACAAATATTCTGCCAAATCAGAATAAAATACCTCAGTTGTTTCCAAGAATCAGTCACACAGATAATGTGTTGTTAAAGCTGACACAATATTACAACACATAGTAAATTAGGAACCAGCTGTTATGTCTACAATATATACCCATATATGACCGCTCCTAACTGCAAATGCAGTAAATGAACATACAAAAGTTCCCTCAGTTGAAAACGCTCTTCACTATTATAACAAATAAAAGTTTGTGAGCTTATTTGTGTTTGACGTATAGGATGCAAGATATAGTTTCAATACATTTTTCATTATTTGGCAGCAAAATGGGAAACTATTGAAAAATAAATATTTACTTAATGAAAACAAATTATTATGAGAGGATTATCAAATATACACGCTGACCACTTTTAAAGGTAAATCCCCAAAGGCCTCTATTATGGGAATTTCTGAAAAAAAATATTTTAAATATAGTCAAAGGTTTGTATTTCTTAAACAGCTTCCATATTTGTTATCAGAATACTATTGAAGTATAAACTTTTTGAAGTGCTTAGTAGCCCAGTTAATTCCACAAATTTAAGATTTATGAAACCTTTGAAAAATGTCAATTCCATTGGAAGTATGTAGGAATTGTTTATATGGGAATTTATTTACGGTCAAATGCTACTGGGGGATCGAAGTCTGCGCATTTCGTCAGAATGATACTGTCTTTTGTTATATATTTGTAATATAGTTCGCACACGTATAAACTGGTATAGAAATGTTAATGTTATAAATGTCTGTGCATCATATATATCCTATATGACTTTGAAACTCAATTTTAAATCTAATTTTGTTTGAAGTGTCTACTTAATCAGTTATGCAATATAATTTGTACTCTTTTGGTGGGTGGTATCTCAGAAGGGGTATTCTGTAACACTGATTTGCCACTGTACTTGGAAATACATCATATCGTTCGAACTGCAATGACATTAGTGTAATCAGAATCAAGTAGTCGGTAGCTCGAGTGAAAGATGTCAAATAATATAAACAGACCGCAATGACGAGTAGCGGTCATATTACAAGGCTGGTGCTCTATAATTATGACTCTTTAGGCTTTAGTACATATTGTGTCCAAACGGCAGTCTATTTTCCTAACATGAGCAAAACTCTAATGTCCTATTTTCAAAGGTAGGTTTGAAGTACTCGTTATATTTTCTAAAGTATGTTTGAAGAACACGTTATATTTCTTTGTACAAACATCTTACATAGGAAAGAATTTTTTCAAAGTTAGTTTTGAATATAAATGTATTTACAGGTGTCACAGCCACACTGACGTGCAGTTCTCCGGCAGCCTACAAAGGATTTGCATTGAACAGAGCTATTGCCGCACTTGGTTGTACAACTTCCACCACCACACCTGTTAGTACATCGCTACTTATTTAACATAATAGTGGTGTATAAGAAATATTTTCAGATTCTGAAAGTTGATCTCGTGTAGACTACAAGAGTTGCATAAGTTAGTTTTTGTACATCTGTGATTAGCACAAAGTATAAATCCTACATGACAATATTAGTGCCTAATTGTATCAGCAAGCTGTATAGTGTATACCATATACAGTGTATACCAGATATAGTGTATACCATACACAGTGTATACCGTATACAATGTATACAGGACCGAATTAACCCATAGGTTAATAAGGCCTTAGGCCTTCATATTTTGTTGGCCATCGTTTAAGCTCTCCATTACGTATTGAAATAACCGCTGATCAACCTTCCCTCCTATCAACCTTAAGCCCCGCATAATCCGGTCCTAAGTGTATCCGTCTTAGGTCCTCATAATCCGGCCCTAAGTGTATCAGTGTTAGGTCCTCATAAACCGGCCCTAAGTGTATCAGTGTTAGGTCCTCATAATCCGGCCCTAAGTGTATCAGTGTTGGGTCCTCATAATCCGGCCCTAAGTGTATCAGTCTTAGGTCCTCATAATCCGGCCATGCATGTATCAGCCTTAGGCCCCACATAATCCTGTCCTGCGCGTATGTTCTTCCTTTATTTAAATACTTAGACAGTCCATGAGGAAAGCTTGTAAACAAAACCCATCCTTTAGTATGCTGATTCGAATTTCTTTCACTGATAATTATGGCTGAAGGACGTGAAATCTGAAATCTGCAGACATCTTTGCTTTTTTCTCACTATATAACAGTCCAAAACAGGGACCGCTGTTTGCTGTATCATCTCCTTGTGCGTTCTAATAACGTCCTTAAAACCGTAATTTTCCTTTTTATTACGATCGCAGAGATTTTTCATTAACTATTTCGGTCAGAGTCATCGAAAAAGTTCGGACATTTATTAAAGTCAAATATTCCGTAACTGGACCTTTCTTCTTGGTATTCGATTAGGCCGTTCAGAACGAGAGCGACATACCGCATTTGATGCTTTGTTAGTTGTTACCAACAGACTGAAATATCTCGAGTTGTTTTTCTCCAACTTTCACCAATTTGTTTCAGAAAAAGCACAATGTGACGCTTAATTTAAAACGATAGCGAGTTGTCAGCACCTTTTCTTCAGACTTCGATACGAGTTGGCCTTGTCATGATCTCTGTTAGCTTCATTTTCTTGAGTAGATTAGTTCCCGCATTATCGCAGTACTGTTAATTAGCATCCCCTTCATCATCTCCATCTTCAAAGCTGTCATAATTGATGTCATCATTCTCACTGTAGTCCTCATCTTCCTCGTCAACAAGGCTAGGGCACTTTTAACTTTAGATGAGCTAAGTTAATTTCTAATTAGCTAATTTATCACTTCAAAAATAGCGATTATTATCTCTTAAATAGATTAATATACATGCAGTTGTGTAACGATCGTGCAAATTCA
The DNA here is from genome assembly GCA_016617855.1 of Megalonaias nervosa. Lineage (NCBI taxonomy): Eukaryota > Metazoa > Mollusca > Bivalvia > Unionida > Unionidae > Megalonaias > Megalonaias nervosa. The sequence goes on along the minus strand of JAECUM010015816.1, from coordinate 12 downwards.
TTATATATATAT
>JAECUM010015815.1:0-30967 GCA_016617855.1 Megalonaias nervosa | reverse complement strand
AAAAATATTTATAAATTATTGCACAGTCACAGCTTCATTATATTAAAGACTAAACATTCTACCTATCATGATATTTCAGGTTCCTCTAAATCAAAAATGGTCTTTAATTATCCAAGGTTTTGATTGGTAATTGTGATCTTCTTTTCAGATGTCCACTCTCAGACCAGTTTAAAGGCACAGTATTGACTACTCAGATACATTAATATTCCGGATAATATTTAATATTTGTACCTGTACACATTGCAATAAAAACTAGCCTTTTAATACTTAAATGTGACTAGAAAATATGGAACAACGTTTCAATCTCATTTTTAATGTGCATGTTGAAACAAAATGCTAGCCACGGTAAATGGTGTGTAGATAGTGTAATCACTGTCTTGGGCATTCGCCAGTCTAGGGATATTTACAATTATGTTCAACTCTTTCAATTAATCACAGATATGGCCATGAGACACCGTTTCTTAATTTTATCAGAAGATACGACAAATTTACTAACCCACTTTTGTATTCCCTTCAGGTGCTTGTGAGTAATGTTATTGCTTGATATAACTGGAATATAAATAGATGACGCTCTAGCTTTGCCGATATAATCAATATGACACTGTTACAATAAAAAACCTTCTTGAAGCTATTAGACATGGAAAGCAAATTTCCTTTCAACCCATTTGGGCATAAACGGGCGAAATCAGACGTATACGCTCTGAAAGAATATTACACAAATTGAAAATTGATGGTAAAAGTGAGATTCAATCATGAGCGTACGTGCATGAAACTCAAACAATGTTGGACCTATTACGCAATGAATTTGGATTTATCTCCCCACATAAGACGGATAAAGCTTTGTAAGACAGCAAGGACCTTTTACACCATATAGAAATTTGGTAAGGTTTTCTGGTTCTTGTTTCACTCAAGGTAAATCGTGCTTCTAAATATTGATAGTCTTTATTCAGATAAGAAGGATAATCGACGATTTTGCGACAAGTTCGGGTCTTACTAGTATTTTACATGAGCTCTCCTGACTTGAAACCTCCCAAAACTAGACTGATATGTTCCGTTAAAGATGGAATAAGTGTCAAAATCTAGTGTTAAAGAGTTGTTTTGCTAAGATCAAGGTTGAATACTCTCGGAATTGCGACATTTTGATTTCCTATTTCGGAAATATCATAAAAAGGGATGTGTGAATACCATTCAGCAAAGCAAGCGTTTTTTGGTAGCTAAATAATTGTATAGATGACAGATGTTACCAAATGCAAAACAAGATCCGACGAAAAGGACACATATTTGATCTTTGTTTTCTTCAAAGATTTGAGTCTGCAACCCGTATCAGAAAAATTGCAGTTATCCCTTTTTCTCCATGGACGTGCTGTAATAGGAGTGAACTCCATTACCTAACGTCCTATCCACACTAAAACTTTCAATTTCGGCATCACATTGTTTGAACTGTGCAAACCTCACCCACAATGAAGCAACTGTCAATCCATTTCTGTCTTCCTCTACCGCTCTCCGCCTAGTCGAAAAAGGCTGACTGAATCTTTCTTTCTGGAGCATTTTCTAAAACCTCCTGGAGTATGCAGATTTGATTGGTGCTAGCAGGATTATTCTTGGAGGTATCAATTCTGACTTTAGCTGTCCTGGAAAACTATACGCAGCAAAATGCCTAGATTTTATTCTGAATTTTAACCCCATGCAAGATTTAGAAAAACCACTCATAAATATGGTTAGGTTTTAGACTAGATTCTTCCGAGACCTGGTGATAATATTCAGCAGCCTTCACTTGTGCCCCACGAAACTGGATCGGATCACCTTTGCATCATATGCCATCTCAATGTATTGGTCCTAACCACCCATCTCTAATTACTACTTTGATGAAACTACGTATGATTTATATAATTCATCTAATACATCACATCCAAGCAAAACTATCAACTTCGTCACCACTTACAGCAGTCCAATCTTGATATCTACTTGCGTTTATGCTCGACAATCACGCCATAGCAACAAAGTTCACATCTACTCAGAAGTGAGATCGATGGTATAATAGTGTTGCGGAACAGATTCGCACTGCCAAAAGAGAAGGCCGGAAAATTTAGAGGCTTTGGATTTCCACTAGCCTCACTATTGATAACGAAATAGTAGTAAAGGATTATAAGTTTTCTTGTTCAGAGACCCCCTTCCGCTCCAAAACCCTTTTATGTTGACATTTTCTTCAGCAGCCTTTTCTACCTCTGATGATGACTTTCATATGATAAGGCTTTTCTGACAAAATAAGTTTTGTCGGGGTAAGGAGGGTTCTGTTCTAGAAACGATTATATTCCTTTACTGCTGTAATCAATTTATTTATCAATGTTAGAGATGTGTGTGTGTGATTTAGATTTTTAACGTAGTTTTAAGAATTTTTCAGTCATATTGCTATGATGTCTGCAGTGTGACAGTTTATAGTGATGTTTAGCACTGGGGCATCATGCCGCAGACATGTAGCATGATGTCCTACCCAGTCACGTTATCCTGACCAGGCCGACCAGTCCTAACACTAACCTCTTAATGCTGAGCCCCAAGCGAGGCAGCTGTTAGTACCATTTTTAAAAGTCTTTGGCATGACTCGGCCGGGAATCGAACCCACTATCTCCCGCATCCGAGGCGGACGCTCTACCGCTAGGCCACCGGAGCGGTTTCAATGTTAGATAAAATTATATTAGAGATTGGAAAGGTTATATAATATGGATTAGTACAAAGAGCCAATGAGAAATGTTGGATTTGATCTTACAAACAGATTTTTAAATCAGCTTTGAGATATTCTGGTATAAAACCTAATATAATAAGCGATTGTATTAATGCAGTTGGTTATCATTTATCGAGCAAGTACGGATCAGTATGGTTGTTTGCTGACGAAGACCAGGAGCAAATAATATGATGGACAAATGATCCAATGTTATTTATTGATAATATTGTTGATGTACTTTTTGATAACAATATTAATAAATGTTAGATAAAATTATATTACAACCATGTTTTATGATAATTATTTCCGTACTTGCTAACTCTGATTGGTAAAATATCTGTTAACATACTGTGAATAATACGGAACTCTCGTATTAAATCGTCCATATCATATTTTACACTTCGCAAATAGGATCGTATCTGATCAAGTAATTTTTTGTAAGTGATACTCGCTTTTTTACATGCATTTTTGGGGGTTTCAAGTCGAGGCTCAATTTTCTTACACGCTGTTGAAAGAGAAACACCAACACCTAATATTATTTTAAAAAAAAAACGGATTTAACGATGCGCCACCCGAAATTTTACCAGAGCTTGTCAGTAGCAGTGGTAAATATGATTTTTCTCGAAGTATTCTACTGTAATACTTAAAACATTGTTTTGCAGACCAAAGGCTTTATGATGAAATTTGTAATATTGAATTAGTGCGTCAACATTTCGTTTTTGGAATTTCTTCTGAAATATGATTGAAATCGACGATCTGTTTTTTTTTTATTATACAGTATTAGCTTACAATTTTTACATGATAGTAAACCTCTAACATCAACAATCGAATCAAGAAACTCACGGAACTTATTATTGTTAGGATCAGCTATAAAATCTCTGTACTTGTTATAAACATCTGACGAAATACCCTTATATCGTTCATCTGTTAGTACCTGATTTTTCTTTAATGAACTGTAGAAATCAAACGTGTTTTCTACTTCACGTTCGTATAAATCTGTGTTATTTACCAAATTACCGTATTCCCCTTTGTTTTATCAATAAACCCAAGTACTAAAACTACTTGATCCAACATAAAATTTTTGAGAACGAGATATTGTCTGATAATTGCGTATGCGAATATAAAATTCATTAGCATTAATTTTCGTAGTCTGTCGTCGTCAATTGTGAGAAGACTAATAACAGAAGCTACTTTCAGCATTAATTTTTCGTATTTTTTTGTAAGCATTTTCTTGATTTTATTGTAATAATTTCGTAATGGAAATTGTCTAGAGCGTTGAAGCGATGGATGTGGAACATCATATTCTTCACTTATATTGTAATAAGAATCAGTCTTTCTTCCAACTTTGTTCGTTTGATTTCTTCAAAAAACGTTTCTCGCGAAACATCGTTGACATGACTAATTTCATCGTCAAAATGTTTGATTATCTCTAGAGATTTATTGATAACCGTATCGAATTCTGGTTTTTTACGTATCATTGGTAAAATTGCGTTTGAGTATGATTTTATAATTAACTCTGCATCCGCTGTCATTGTAACGATTTTAACTATTGTTTCCTTGTCGTGGTAGCACATACCGAGATGTTTACAAAATTTTATTTTTCAAATAAGATTGAGTAACTCCCTGTTCCTTTTCATTCCTATTGTCCTAGATTCCGCTAGTTTGATGAGACGATGATAGTTATCTTTTTTGTATTTTCCTCCTGTGCTATTTGTGTTAATAAATCTGATTGTGTTATCAAATTTATATTTTTAGAATCAAGCTCAAGCAATTTTTTTTTTTTTAAAACAGGTTTTCAGCTTGTCTTTGTTCTTCTCTACAACCATCAGGATGACAGTATCTGCTTATAATATCAATGTTTTCTATTGCTTTTATTAGTTGTAGTCCTCGCATATATATAACACGAACAAAGATTTTTTCTTCGTCTGACGATGGAGAATGTATCATTGTAATTGGACAATTTTTCGTAGTATTTATCACACGTGCCGCTAGTGACGCAACATCTTTTTGTGGGTTAAAAATATTATCATAAAAGTCTCTTGCAACGGTTATAATTACTGGTTCAGACATTAGTTTACAACGTTAGATTAAATTTGATCATCGAGTGTGTATATTTGAAATGATATCACTCCTGGAAACGGATGTTCAGCAGCGATATCATAAACTCGGAAATACAAGTACTTGTTAACAGTATTTTCTGTCAGAACTGTAAAATATTTTGTTGTTGAAATATACGTGTTCTCTGTACTATATAATATTACCCATTCGATATCATCGTTTGATCCTTCCAATCGCTAATTATAAATTCGACCAACACTAGAGTTTACTCGACCTCGCAAATGAAATTGCCAGATAACAACTGCAATGGGACATTTAATTTTAATCCAAAAGTTTTCAACTTCTCCGTTAGTAGTCCATTCTTGTCTATCAGAGGAAGCGTAATGAGGATAATTTTCAGGATAATATGATGATGCGCTTACCTCAAACCTAATAGCATCAGTCTCATTAGCTGGTGGTGAGGTTGTCCGTAATCCAGTTATTTTTGAGTTATTGCTCATTACAAGGTTACCTGTCGTTGTGTCGCCAGCTTTATCGAGCATGTTATCGTCAACGGATTTTTGTATCAACATTTGCTGGTGGATACTGGGTTTCCAACCCAATGATTTTTTTTACTAGACATTAATATTGCCTGTGACCGTTCCACCAGTTTTATCAAGCTTGTTATCATCAACATATTTTAGCTGTAAATAACTTACCGCTTGTGTTTGATTTAAGTTTCTTGGCGGATTCGCGTTTTCTAAATTTATTATTTTTTTCCGGACATATCTAAGTTACTGCTTAAAGTTCCTCCTGTCAATGATAGCTTAATATTGTCGATGGATTTAAGTTGTGTATAACAAACAGCTTGTGTATGAACAACATTTATTGGCGGATAATTTGTTTCTGAACCTAGTACTCGTTGATTTGACATAAATAGGTAATCTGTCATTGTATCGCCGGTTTTTTTTGACTAAAAATGATGTATCAGCTATTTTTGGTTAGTCAGCGGAAACAGATCCCGTAAGTGCTGTTCCAAACTTTGTGTAATAGTTATATTATGTAAATTAGATAACATAAAATTGTATAACAATAATGGCGAAGTCAACGATATTAAATTTTGACACCGAAACGATTAATCAAACATAAACACAATAACGAACTTCCATATTGTCATTATCTTATTGTTGGTCGTACAGTCTCTGGTAAAACAAATTTATTATTAAATCTCTTACTCAACGATTACTTTAACTACGATAAGGTATATATTTACACAATTAACTCGCAACAAGACAAATACAAATTATTGAGCGAGTATAATGATAAACTTCCTGATGAGCTTGACGCTGGCGATGATATATTTTTAATAAAACAACCAGAGAAATTAATTCCAGTTCACAAACTTGATTTATCCAGCATAAAATAATTGTATTTGACGATATTCCGCTAAACAACGAGGAGATCAATAAGATTAAGTCGTATTTTTCATTATCGCGTAAGATAAAATGTAATTCAATTTATCTAGCGCACGCTTTTCATAACGTTGACAGATGTATGAGGCGAAATACGGGATGTTTTATATTATTTCCTGGACTAGATAACGTTGATGTGAGAAATATTGCAAACGAGCAATGCGGTGATGTAACAAAAGATAAATTTATTGAACTATATCATCAAGCAACCAAAGACAAATACAATTTCTTTTTATTCGATAAACTAGCTCGTGATCAAGCAAAAATGTTTCGTTGTTGTATAGATACATTGCTCTAGACGAATTTTATTTTGCGTATAAAATATCAATAATGGATTATCATAAAAAAAAATGAATTATTGAAGAAACTTGCAGCATCTCAATTTGCTTTTAAGAAAAGGGTGGAAGAAGCTTGTCGGGGACATCGTGTTGCAGAAGAAGAAACCACAAACATTTTTAAAATGTTACCGAAGGAGTGCTCGGTAAGCAATCAGAAATATCAGCATTGTCTCCGGAAGAACTAGAAAAAATGAAAGAAAAAGGGTAGTTAGGTTTGTTCGGAGAATGATCAAAAGAGGAAACTAAAAAATTGCAGAGGAACTTGTGAGTGCAATTACTGATCCTGTTGCACGACAGGTTGAATTTGATAGATTAATAAAAAACCCTCTTGCGCTCCAACATGCTATTGCCGGATTGACAGTTAAGCCAGCCGAGTTAAGGAACTTGATACAAAATTTATCAGAGCAAACTACGGAATTAGCGGAGCAACAAAATATGATAACTGAATCTACCGTGGAAATAATGGCTATCAAAAAGCAGATAAGATTTTATAAAAACAAATGCACGTTTTAAAATACTAGACAAAAAATATAATAATTTTATTAGTAGACATAATATCAAAGACATTGATAATATTCGAAAATGGTCAGAAGGAGAATATCAAAATGTAACAGACAAATTAACAAAAATTATAGAATCTGGTTCACACGCTAATGAAAAAACAAAATAAGAGATGAAAAGAATTTATTAAAAATATATGATTTTACAAGAGAAGGAATTATTGCTGAAATAATGTTTAAAACAGCAGAACAGAATCGAAATAAACCAGGAGGTTATGTTAAATGACTTTCAAAAGACAATTTAATAAATACGAAAGCGAACGAGATAAAAGATTGCCAGAGGAAACCACTGGATCAGGCCTTAAAGTTTTTACATGAAACGCCGAACTGGTTGACCGCCTTATCTTATTAATATCATCAAAAGAAGCAGGTAATGAAAGCACTGAAATCGACAACGAAATTATTGATATATTAGATAATCTTAGATCGTGTGGATTACTAATATCATCCGAATACAAAATTTTACATGGCGATCTTATCTAACAACATTGATATAATGTCAGCAACATTATTGCTCAACTCGTAACAAACAACGAGTGACAGCGCAAACGTTTCTGTCCACTATAATCTGCCAATAATACTAGATCCTTGTAAACAGTACGAAATCGGATTGATTTCTGTTACGGTACGGCATTCAATGGCAAATGTAAAATTAAACGTCAATGACGCCTTTCATTTAATTCTGGTGCATGGGGATCAGTCAAAATACCAGAGGGGGAGTATAATGTAACTGATCTCAACAAAACAATAATAGAGTTGTTAACAAAATACACTGCCGAAGACAATTTTGAATTTACTCCAAACTTTAATACACTACTAGACAGAATCACATTAAAAAATAATTTGATAATTGATTTTTCACCAGCGACTAGTATCGCATCGTTGCTAGGATTTAAAAACCAACGATACGGCAGTGTTACAGAACAAAGTATATCGAATGATGGAGATTTACCAGTTAACATAACAGAAGTAAATACAATATTGATTAATTGCTCTATTGTACCAGGGTCTTATTCAGCTTTAGGAAGTCAAGGTCAGACAATGTACAGTTTTTCAGCATATGTTCCGTCTGATTCACTGATGGAAATAAATCCTCGACAAATAATATACTATCCGATTACTCCTGAAAATCAAATAACCAACATAACAATGCAACTAACAGATCAATCAGGACGACAAATAGATCTTAACAATGAAATTGTCACGTATTATTTACGCTTACGCGCGATGACATAAATTGTATAGGTCAATATTGAATAACAAGATGAGACAAAGAAATATTTATCGAAGAACTTTTGTAGAGTGATTCATTGGAAATATATTTACAAAAATTGCCGAATTTTTGCCAGGAGTTAGTACAATAGCACCAGTTGCAATTGACGCCGGTAAAGCTTTTGCGACGGGGGCAGCTAGTACAGCAGGCAGTGAAGTAGGACAACAAATCGCTGAGAAAATTAAAGGCACAACACCTTCAACAATGCCTTCAGCATTGGAAATAAAACAAGCAATATCAGATATTGCACCAACAGCGTAAACAGAACGAGCTATGATAGCTACCACAAAAATAATTACAGTCGCCATGCGGTGAGAAGGTAATACGTAAATAAAACAAGACGAAAATTAGATTTGCCTCAGGTTTAGCAAATTTGTGTAGCGATTATAAAATAAAAGATGTCAGTTAAAAATTATCTTTAGATTTGCCTCAGGTTTAGCAAATTTGTGTAGCGATTATAAAATAAAAGATGTCAGTTAAAAATTATCTTGAGTTTGGTGAGGAATATGATACTGACAATACAGCAACAGAATTCGAGTATATTGAATACTTCGACGAGAACTCGAACGAACCAAATAAAGCTGGTCAAAGAAATTTTAACACACGTGACGAAGACGTGTTTTTATTGTCGCACAAGGCTATGCTGGAAGTTCGTGGTAGGGTATTAACAGGAGCTGATGGTGATATCGCAGATGGAACAGAAATTGCACTTGGAAATAATGGCTGGAGTTTGTTTAAAAGTGCACGATATCAACTAGTAAATCAAACAGTGGAGGACATTGATAATTGGTTACCGCTTGCAAGTACAATATTAAATATTGTTTTGCTTAGCGATGATTATTCGAGATCAATTGTAACAAATATGATGTAGTTCAAGGACACAGGACTAGGGCAAACTGTTGGAAATGAATTTCCCACTGGCGCCGGTGCCCATGACGCAGATAATAATAACTTAATTGAAAATCCTGTTAATAATAATGCAGCTACAATAGGGGACTCAATAAGATTAGCAGTTACGAATATACGACAACAACGCTATAACGAGGTATATGCCAAACGAAAAGCGCTTGCAGCAGAATCACAACAAATAACAATGATGTTGCCGTTAAGGACAATATTTTGTTTTGACGACTACCATAAGGTATTAGGGTTGAAGCACATACTTATTTTAGATCGGGATGACCAAAATAATTGTCTTATTCGGGGTGGCGGAACGGATGCAAAATTTGTGATTACGAGATTAGCGCTTTGGATGCCTCGAATTGTACCATCAATACCTAGGTTAACAGAATTAACACAACGTTAGAGGCTTTTACAAAAAGAATTATTTTTCTTCAGCATAAAATATATAAAACAACTGTTTTTAACGCAATCGATTACACGTGGCGTATTACAGCTACTTGGAGCGAACAATTACCAAGGTATAGATTTGTTGTCTTTCAAGAAACAGCACGACTTGGTAGCCAACTACAAAATAACTATGTTTTTGATAACGCTAATATCAGGAGAATTTCTGTCAGAATAAACTCTAAACAATACCCAGAACGAGGTATCGAATGTGATTTTACAACCGGCGCTGGTAAAAATGTTACGAGAGCGTATATGTCCCTGATGGAAGCGATTCAAAAATATCAGGACGCTGACAGCGGATCACAGATTACTATTGAAGAATTTCGTATGCTTTATCCTAACGTTTTGTTTGATGTATCAAAACACTCCGATCGAATGATTAATTCAACCGCGGAAATAGAAGTAATTTGGACGCTTGGAGGAGTTCTAAAATTCGTTAAACGTATTTGCGCTTGTGCCTAGAGATAGATTCTTGACAATTGAATCTGTTAAAGGTAGGATGAATGTCTAAGTTTAATCTAACAAACAAGTATAAAATGAAGACGAAATACACAACCAGAGAAATATACCTAACACCCAGTAAAATTAAAAAGTTATCAGCGGCGGTTGCTTAACGTAATTCTGTGTCTCTAATGATAAAGTCTCTAGGAACTGACAGTGCCACCGCAGAGAAGGTAATGTTAACTCAACAGCAGATTAATAAACTCGATCAGGGAAAGCCCTTTGTTCTCAAACTATCTGTTGTAGAAATAACAGCGATGGCAAAACATGGCGGATTTTTTGTGCCAGCATTTTCTGTAACAGCTAGCGCAATGCTAAAATTACTACCTATACTAGGAACACCTGGACTAGCGGCAGCGTCAGGGGCAGTATCTGGAGGAACTAAAAAAGCTGTCTCCGGAGACGGTGTCTCCGGCGATGGAGTCAAACAAATTTATCGTTAGTTTTATGTAACAATAAATAACATAATGCCAGCTAAAAGAAAGCACAAGCGACAAAATCTAAAAAATCGCGATCGTCAACTAAAAATAAGAAGTCGACAAAGATAAAAACGGTTTTATCGCCAGGAGAAACAACAACAATAAAATGCCTGTAAGCGCAAAGGAAAACAACGGAATTTTTCCTTTCGCTCCTCTGCTAGGGGGGATGGCAGGTAGTCTAATTCTAAATCTGTTAGCGATACGACGTGGAATGACTCTACCAGGCACCAGACGCATTTGACGGCCTTGCCGTTGACATCGCTTGTCGCGTTGAGCAATTTCGATATAATTGAATTAAACAAATGACATTGTCGGATTTCGTGGAGTATATTCCAAAAACGAATTAAAGTACCAGCAGGTGGTTCGTATGTTGTAAATATACAAAATTTTGACGATGGATCCAGCACTCACTGGGTTGCTGTCTATGATAATAATTATTTTGATTCGTTCGGACTTCCTCCGAGTGATCTTGTAAAAAACATATTTTTAAAAATTTAAAAAAGTAAATTACTCGTCTAATCAACTACACCTGGTTGGAACATCTCCTTTTGGTTATTATTGCATTATGTTTATCCGACAAATGTCCCAGAGCAAAAGCTCTGGGAGTGAAAATCCTGATTTTTTAAAGTTCATTTTAAAATTTGAGAAGCAAACTTCTCACGCAAACGATGATATTGCAAAGAATTTTATCTAAACTTACAAATAATGTCAACATACTGTCTGAAATGAAAACTAAGACAGAGAATAAGAATGAGACAACGGAAAAAACAAAAAATAATAGGAGAATGTTAAAAGGCATTTGCTCTGTTTGTGGTAGAAAAATAAAGTATGTTTTTAAAGAACTCATCCGGACCTGGAATGTGTGACAAGGTTATTTTAGCAGATGATTAACTGACGATGGTAAATAATACTCAAAATTATTTAATAACTTCTGAAAATCTTTGGCAATCTGAAATTCTGACAAATATTTTGTCGACGATTAAAAAATAAAATGAAATGTAATTGTGATTATGATACAAATCTTTGTATCGAAGAAGACAAAATTGTTACGTACTGTCAATCATGCAATCGCCGTGAGATAATTAGCAGCGGTATTGACATCCACAAATTTATTGGAAAATTACCAAATCCAAAAGGAGGTTGAACATTGCCTGGCCATAAATACTCTGGGCCGTACAATCCACTAGACAAACAGTTAGATGAAAATGATAATCCACTACCAGGACAAGAGCCTTATAATCAAGTTGATGCAATAGCAATGCGTCATGATATTTGTTATCGTGATATAGAACGTCCTGATAACGTTCGTGCAGAGAGGTCAAAATCAGACTGTGATGAAGTAATGCTAGATGAACTACGCGATATGAAACCTGCAAACGGCCTGTTTCACAGGCTGCGATAACGATTTGATAGAAGGTTAGTTCAAGGAATGATAGGAACAAAATATAAGTTAGGTCTTGGAAAAGAATTATATGATGATTTTGCAGCCGAATTACATAAACCTAAACAAAAAAGTTTCCGCGAGGTAAGGTCGTTGCAAATGCCGTTGACGATATATGGGCGATAGATTTAGTTGATGTGTCAAATCTTGCTCAGTTTAACGTTGGCCCTAATAGCGCTCCAAAGAAATATCTTTTTAACGTGGAAGATGTTTTTAGTAAATAAGCGTTTAGTGTACCCGTTTCGGATAAAATAGGAACGTCGATGACTGATGCGTTAAAACAAATAATAACAGGTTCAGAAAAAACAAAACTAAACATAATCTGAATCGGGCATGGGGGGGGAGTTCTTTAACAATAAATTCAGCAGTTTTTGGAACAAAATAACATAACAAGATATGTTACGGGAAACGATGGAAAAAGTGTTGTCATCGAGCGATTTAATCGCACACTAAACGAGCTGATACATAAACATTTGACAGTTAAAAATACAAACAAATACATCGACAATCTACATCAGATTGTTAATAAATATAATAACAAAAAGCACAGATCTCTTTCCTCCTCGACAAAATCGAAGGGAGGAAGGAAAATGTCATCAAATGATGCAATTAAAAATCCCATTATTGCAAATTAAAACATGTACCGCAGACATAAATTTTAAGTTGGTGATAAAGTTAGAATTTCTCTGACGAAAGAAACAATTGAAAAAGGATTTACTCGTAACTGGAGCGAAGAAATACTTGTTGTTGATAAAGTTTTATTGACAATACCTGTAACATATGCGCTAAAGGATTTATCAGGTGAGCCTATTACTGGTAGCTTTTACGGGTATGAACTGCATAAAATTGAGCAAGATATATTTGTTATTGAAAAAGTTATCTGGAAAAAATGTAATAAAGGTTTAGTTAAATGGAGAGGATACAGCGATAAATTTAACTGCTGGGTTCCAACTCGGTCGATTTCATCGACCCTGATTTAATCAGGGAAATAATATTCTTATAAATTTCCTAGTAATTACGTTTCACAGATTTACATTTTATTGGTTTACATAACGATATTAGATATTGTCTGCGATCGTCAGAGATCATCATTAGGTTAAGAATCTTGACAAATATAAAGTCGAATTTTTATTTTTCTGTCGGTCTGGAATGTTTATTTTTATAAAGGGTTTTATCAGCCGCCAAAAGGACTGATTTTCATGTACTGAAAAATTAAATTTCGAGATTTTCTTTGTGATATAATACTTAACAGCATATCGTCCAGTTGTCGGCCTGTTGTAATTGTTTTTATCAACCACATCCACGATCTCGTCTTGTTCGTCGTCGTTGTTAAGTAGAATGCGAGAACTTGCAGTATATAAAAGTATCAAACTAATTGTACAGTATCATGTTATTTTATTAAAGTTACATGCATTTCAAAAAGATATACTCGATATAATCTTTGAAAATACAGATTTCCGCAACGAGATTGCCGAACCATATTTAACAGCTAAATCACGAAAAAAATTAGCTGGAACAAATATTTGATCAGTCGACGATGAAAAACATCAGGAAATAAATAAAAAATTGGTGAAATTTAGTGCATCAGGATCAAGTTGGAAATTTGAAGTGATAAAAGAAGGTTTCTTTCACACAGCGAGATATAACGTACTTCACGGCAGTTCTTATGGTGATTTCCCTCAAAAAATTTAAAATATTTAAATGTCGAATAAACGTAAAGAACTCTGATGACAAATGTTTCCAGTTGGCTATTCTTTCTACGATGTTTTCAGCAGAAAAAAAAATGCTGATGGCCTTGAAAAGTATATTAGTTACGGATCAAAATTAAATTTTAATGGTATTGACTTTCCAGTTGCAGAAAATCAAATACCAAAGTTTGAAAAGCAAAATAATATTTCAGATAATATATTTGGTCCTGACGAGCGTGAAAATCTTAACCCGATATATATTTCAGCACTTGCTATACAACACACAATAAACTTACAGTTTATAAAAATCATTACGTTTGGTTAAAAAAAACTTTAACGGCCTAGTTGGCAGACAATATAATAAAGATAAAAATAAGAAATATTTCTGCTACCGTTGTTTATAAGGCTTTTCCAAAAATGAAAAACTGCAAGAGCATGTTAAATACTGTATTAATGTTTAAAAAAAGAAGCAATGCCAGGAGAAAAAGAAAAAGTATTAAAATTTAAAAATTACAATCATAAATTAAATATTCCGTTTGTTATTTACGCTGACTTCAAGTGTGTACTTGTTCCCGTGGCAGAAGCAGAAATGATCCAAATAAATCAAGCACCAGGAAAATGCAACATGTTCCCTGTGGAGCAGCTTATAAAATAGTTTGTTGCGGTAACGATAATTTTTCAAGTCCAATAAAATTGTACATAGGTAACAAAAAATGAAGTGTGGTTACTAAAAAAATTAATAGATGATGTTACTAAAATTTTCAACAGATTATCAAAAACAGCTCCAATAAAAATAACACCCAAACAACAACTTGATTTTGATGAGGCAGTTAATTGTCATATATGCGACAAACCTCTCCCTGAACAAAATAAAGGCGATAAAGTCCGCGATCACTGTCATTTAACCGGCCTATATCGCGGAGCAGCACATAACAATTGCAACTTGAAATTTCATGCTCCAGATTTTATTCCTATCGCTTTGCATAAGTTTCGTGGTTATGATAGTTATATTATTGTCGAAGCATTTGGCGATGAGGATATTAAATCTAAACTAAAATTAAATAATGAAATAAAATGTATTCCAAACAATTTTGAAAATTATATGTCAGTTACGCTTGGTAAATTACGTTTCATCGACAGTCTGCAATTTATGGCAGCATCATTAGACGAGCTTGTAAAAGATTGTAGCAGTTTCAATAATTAAAAAATTTGCTTTGGTGGAGACTACGTCGGTCTGACAAAAAGGTATCTTTCCTTATGAATATCTCCACGACTAGAGCAGATTTGATGAAACGTCTCTTCCAGACAAAGATAAATTTTACTCGCAGCTAATAAATGAAAATATTTCAGATGACGATTACAAATACGCACAAGATATTTGGAATAAATTTGGTTGTAAGACACTTGGTGATTATCATGATTTATATATGAAAACAGATGTATTATTACTAGGAGATGTTTTCGAGAGTTTTCGTGCAGTTAGTTATGAAAACTATCGATTAAATCCGTGTTGGTATTATTTTGCCACAGGATTGTCATGGGATACTCTGCTAAAAACAAGCAGGGTAGAATAGGATCTCTTAACTGATGTTGATATGTTTAACTTTATTGAAAAAGGAATTTGCGGCGGAATTAGCGTTATAAGAAAAAAAAATATGCGGTAGCTAATAGTAAATACTTAAAAAATTACGATAAAAATTTACCGTCAAATTATGTTGTTTATATTTTCTTTAATAATCTGTATGGTTATGCTATGTCGGAACAAATGCCGTGTAGTGGATTTCATTGGAAAACTCCAGATCTGTTTTGTAAAGAAACTGAAAAAGATTTACCAGAAAATGTCAGTTATTTTGTTGAAGTTGATCTCGATTATCCTTGTTCGTTACATGATCTACATAACGACTATCGGTCTTGTGCAGAGGCAATGATGATCGATTATAGTTTATTATCGCCTGAACAACAAGTAATGACAACATCGGAAAATTGGATCGTTAATAAGCTAGTTCCAAATTTGTTAAATAAAAGAAATTACGTGATACAGTACAAACGTTTAAACCAAGCAGTAGGTGCTGGACTCATTCTGAGAAAAGTTCATCGCGTGTTAAAATTTAATCAATCGCGGTGGATGACAGATTATTGTCATTTAAATAACAAACGTCGTGCTGTTGCAAAAACCGACTTTGAGAAAAGCTTTTTCAAGTTAATGAATAATTCCGTACTCGGTAAGACTATGTAAACTATCAGAAAGTGAGTTAATATTGAAATAGTAAATGATGTAAATCGCAGAAATAAATTAGTTAACGATGACCCTTTTGTCAGTATGAAAATATTTAATGAAAATCTTGTTGCAATACAGCGACGAAAGACAAGTTTAAAGTGAAATAAAACAATTTATGTTGGTGCAGCTGATCTTGACATATCAAAATGGCTAATGTACGACTTTCACTATAATTTTACCAAAAAGCATTGGCCAGATTCTGAGTTGTTATTTACTGATACGGATTCTCTTGTTTATAAAATAAAATACGAGGATGTTTATCAAAATGTTTTTAACAATAAAAATGTATTTGATTTATTAGATTAAACAGCAAGTAGTGGATTTCATGATGATGCCAACAAGAAAGTCATTGGCAAGATGAAAAATGAATTTATGTTTGTGGCAGTTATTGAATATGTTGGACTAAGAAGTAAAATATACGCCTTAATTTTAGATGACAATAAACTCACCAAAAAAAAAGTTCTTCTTGAATATGTAAAAATGTGTATGAAATCTCATGATTTTGAAGCAGCGCTAAACACCTGCTCTAGTTTATTAAAGCAAATGTTATCAGAACAAATCATCACAAACTTGAAACAGATATAATTATAAAATGTGGAGTAGGTAATTTTGATGATAAGAGATATTGCGAGGACGGAATAAATACGTTAGCTATTGGACACTATGCCAGTATCAGAGGTTATATATTCAACATCGTCTTCAAATTAATTTTGCCTAAACTGTAGAATTAATGTTTGAAAATTTAACGTTAGCAGAAGGATTTAGTAGTAAAATTTAAAAAAAAAATGGTTAATGGTCAGCAATTATCATTTGAATTAAATGATTAAATTTCAGGTGTTTGTTTTAGTAAATTTGATAGAATCAAACTCTCGCTTATTAAATCAGATAACAGGAAATATTTTGATTATCTTGAACAGTTCAAAGATGAACTTATGCTGAATACGATAATCTTCATAATCCGATCAGTCAAGAAAAATACAGGAAAATAAATATTGACCTAAACGGGACGAACGTTTTTGCAAAAGGTTGTAAGGATTTTATCAACAGGATATTAATGAAAAAGTTATTTAAATGTCATTGAAAAGTATGCGAAAAATTAAATTTTATTTGTACAAATGCCATATTGAAATATTTTTGATAGCTACTGTTGATGTTTTAAGGATAGAGAATGAAATTCTTTGAAAGGAGATAACTCTGTTTGTCTTCCTTGTATTGTAAAGAGAAAAGAGTCTTATAGTAATTATGCACTTACTTTGCATAACATTACGTGACCGTCGCGTTTTGTGTGTGTGTGCGTGTGTGTGTGCGTCTGTGTGTGTGCGTAAATCAGCATAATTTGTAACAGAAAATAATAGGGGAGGGGACGGGGAGAGGGAGATGGAGGGGAGGAGGAGGCACTGAACGTTAGCAAGTACGAAAATGATTATTATAAAACATGGCTGTAATAGTAGTAATAGTAAATGAGTTGTTTCTATCTTTTTGTCAGAAAAAGAATTATCATGTAAAGTGGTCATCGGAGCTGAAGAACATGTCAACATAAAAGGGTTTTGGAGGGGGATGGGGTCTCTGAGATAGAAACGTTATATTCCTTTACTATTGAAATCATTGCGGCTGCTAAGAAGAATGTCACTAACATAATTCAGAGCACTATTCGCATCCTACAGAACTAGGATGTCTGAAAGTTTCAGCTCAAATGAGATCTTTGAGATTACAAAGAACCTAATGTTATGGACAAAAATGTGCATTACTTCAAACTACCTTTTTTCCGGTTGATTTTTGGATCTGCTTGCAAATTCCTTCCTTGACAAAGAATACAACCATTAGAGATAAGCTTGATAACGCCAATGCAATTGAGGCATCGGCACAATCGAAATACAATTATGATACAGAGTTTGAGCCTCTCTCTTTAGATTTAGTACACACAGTTGTCATGAAAAGCGTCCCATTATCATGTGATCGACATTTGCTGGCTGAGTATTTAGATTCAGTATTGCCTTCGCTAATCGACCTTTTAATCCTTATATCTCATCCGAGAAATTCCCATCATTTTTCAAAACCGCCGTTATTAACCCTATCTTGAAAAACCGAACTCTTGACCATAAGATTTAAAAAAATACCACCCTGTTTCCAACCTCCCATTGATATTAAAAATCTTTAAAAATGTTGTTGTATCTCAGCTTATATCTGATAGAAATTCAATGACTCTTTCTAGCACTGTACAGTCCGCATATCGCCTTCGATATATTATTGAAACTGTTTTTCAGAGAGTAGTTAATGGCCTTCTCCCTGCCTTGGATAGTGGAACGACTACAGGAATCATCCGCCATGATTTGTTTGTGGCATTTGCCGCAACAGATCACACCATATTACCTCGCCGTCTGCAGCATGTATTTGATATTCATACAGCCTTACTATATTCCATAACCTACTTAGACAGCACGACTTCGATTGTGACGGTAACCGGAAATTGTCCAACCCAGATTATCTCTGTTTTGTTGTTCCACAAGGCCGTTATCAGCTCCGTTCTTGTCAGTCTGTACACTCAACCGTTCTCAAGTGACAAAGATCAACATCCGGTGTTTCACTAATTGTACGCCAACAATACTCAAATATTCAAACCTAGTTACCCAACAAATGTTTACGATACCTTCCAAGGCATAAAGACTTGAATTTCCGATGTGAAGTTCTTGTTGAAATGTAAGAAACTGCAGAGGAAAAATGATAAATCTGAAACCATCCTTGTCACATACTAAGACTTACTCATTCATATCCTTTACCTCAAACAATGAGCATCGGTTGCCAGTTCTCAGATCTGAACTGTTGGAAATGCAAATGTTTGTATTTGTGTATTATGCCAGAAAAGTTTAGGCATAGCATGATTCATGACATGCAGTACATCCCTCGTTTACCGAATAATATATGCATCGCGTTCTTCTTTCTGGTTGATTTTAATTGGTCATCTGAATTATAATGAAAATTAAGTCTAAATTTGCAGCGAAAGATTGAAAAAGAGAAGATGAAATTTAATTTTCTCTCATAATAATGCTGAGAATTAATTTTCAGACACAAAAGATTGTTCTCAATATTTGTTTTCAACATCACTTTGGACCTTAATGCCCTGCTCTTAGGTTCACTGTTGTAACGACCTATATGGATTTCGTGTTTACCATAAACCACGAATGAGAAATCCCAAACTAATAAGGGGCATTGTTTCAGCTCAACAGGACCCTCCTGACAAGTACAGAAACATATGTACATATAAAAAATGTAACTATTTTGAAAACAACTTTGCTCCTCATAAAAATAAATGATATCTCAGTATTTCTAAGTAACTGTAGAACGGTCTATATTGTGCTGTGATATAACTAATACCACATATAATGTTACCCCTTTCAGAACTGAGCCTTATGAAGTCCGTAAGACGTTTACAGTACACGTTGTGCTAATATTATGTCAAAGGCGTGCAGTAAGTTACATAATCTTACCCAATTTTTATTCTCTTTACTTATGCAAATCACACCATGTAAAGGAAACATTCAAGTAAGCGATGCACAAAAGGTATGTAGTAACATTTATTTGTCAAATGTCCTAGACGATAATCGTAATTTAGATGTACTCCAAGTTTCATCCTGGCTAGGGGAAAGGGGACGGGGGTACGCTCCCTTCATTAATTTCTTATATGCACGGTGCAATCATAAACAGTGTGAGGTAAAATGATTTAATAGCGAAAGTGACAAACGATATCTACCGTTATAAACCAATGCTGAAAAGTTGATTCTAAAATACGTAAACGCTAATACATCACTTTTGCTATTTTCATAGAACTGTTCTTTTTAAACGTGAATAATCTTTCGTATTTTGCATTGTCTGTTGTCAAACAAGAAATATTGGTTTGGAAGATAAATATAGAACTGTACATAGAAATAGATAGGTAAGTGTTGCACGAAAAGATGGAATTAAACGTTTTGTATTTTTCAAATGTCTGCTAACAATGCAGTTAATATTTTTAGATGCTCAAATGTCACTTGGTTTACTCAAAAAAGCAAACAAAGTTCTTGCGTTACACATTGCTTTGCGCATATTAGTTCCTACTGTTTAATAAATAAATGGAGGGGGTAGTACAGCTCATTTTAGTAAAATATATTTCGTGTTATATCTATCCATCTATCTCTCATTCTCTATTAGCTAGCAAGATTATAGAAGGCAGAAAGATTTATTCGACGGAACAGAGTGTGTAACATTGCTGATGTTTTTTTTTTTCTCAATGCATATGCTATCAATACGTCATACATTAAATGCTTTTTTCATCTTTATTTCAAGAATGATAGAGTTCCAGTTAATTTCCTTCTAGATCGGAACACTTTTGTAACTGCTTGCACTTGCACTACTACACTTCAGGTGTATGTCCGCCGATTTCGGGAACTGCTTCCACTACCACATCAGGTGATTCACAGCCGATTTGGGGAATTGCTAGTAAAACTTCTTCGGATGAACCTCCGTTACCTTGACGAACTAAATTAACGTCAGATGCTGCTCTCACTTCTTTTCTATAGCTGAGCACTTTTGTAAATGCCACTTCAGGTGTAAATGCCTGTAATGCCACTTCAGGTGATCCTCCGCCGAACTGGCGAACTGCTATTGGAACATCTTCAGATGATGCTCCGCTACAATTACGATCAAAAATAACTTCCAATGGAGATCTCACTATTTGCAATGTTTCCCCGGATGCTTCCTCTGCATACACTCCTTCTCTTGTTTTCATTGCCTCTTCATTTTCAGATATAGCAGCAGCGATTAGATCGACACCATTGGTCACTGAGTTAGTTCCTTTAGATAGAAATAGAAAAAAATGACTCGAGGATATCAATGAAAACCGTTCAATAGAAGTCCAAGATAATTTATCTTCAGTTCGTCCTAATACAAGAAACTTATGTTTAGAAAATAACCAAGACAATAGTGTGAATTGTTTAAATAACTTAAGCTCTTATATTTCAATTAATCGTGCACGGATGTCACGTACAATCGTGGTCGTATCTGTACAACTTTAAACACTGAGAAAACGGAGATAAATATCAGTAGTGATACTTATGTCTTCATTAAATTGATTCCAATATCAGGTACATTATGACCTAATTTAAGGCAACCTGAGGAATAAATAGATTAAAGATTCGGGAGACCAATGTTTAGCACTGTTTTGTATGTTTTCCAAACATATTTGCAAATTTACTACTCACCGATAACAATTACTACCCATACCACACCTACGGTACTTTCATCATCTTTGTAGTAGGAAGTCTGCGGAACAGAATAATAAGAAGTAGACAAAGTTTATCATTTAATGCTTATAATTTTAGCTGATATCTTGATTACATTTATAATTTATTAATAATACATATTATATTTACATCATCATTGTGCTATCTCTTCATATTTTACATGAAAAGAATGTTTATAACGTGAGGCACTACTTGATTCCTCTAGAATGTATAATCACACCAATATTTGTTCAGGGGCTATGATGATATAAATATTTGTGGAATCTGCTGAAACAGAGTATGAACCAAAGAGACGAAACTAATTTTCAGGATAACAAGACTACACAAATAGTAACAATTTCCATGGTGATAAGCGGCTAATGTCAATGTTCTCTTTCACAAACTTTCTGAGTTTTCTGAACTGTGTAATTGTACGAGAATTGTCATGATATTGTTTGCTGGGAACAAACCTGGTAACATGTGTTGATATTATTATGAGATTATGAGACACAATCGATGTTTTCAAATTCAATAATTGTTGATCTTCATAAATGTAAAGCATATAAAGTTATCACAAAATATAATAGAGAACTAATATGTTTAATTATTAAGTAATGCTTTTTATTCCTCTCAAGAAATAGACAATTGTGTACTATCATTGAAAGCATTTACACCATAAGCACTGATGATATGTCCTGATAATTATTATTTATTGTCGTTCGTACATCACCGAGCATCAGAAAATATTGCATCAAGGATACCTACCCCTCTGCCCTAGATATCAGAGTCACATGTGAAGTGGAAACAATGTAACAGTGTACTGTTATAAGTCACTTGCGATAGCAAAACTATTTCCTTCAATCAACTAATATATATATATATATATATATATATATATATATATATATACATATATATATATATATATATATATATATATATATATATATATATATATATGTATATATATATATATTGTAACAGATGGGGGGGTATGGGCTAACTTGTGTAAATGTAATAATAAATTTAAAGTAATACTCAAAGTCAGGATCTTTTTATTCTTGACTATGAAATTGTGGTAAGATGCTTAATAAAATAAATATGACAAAACACGAATGCATGTGTTTAGTTACGTGCAACATATGCAATACACAAATGCTATAATATGCTGGCCTTCATAACTTTAACGTAATTATTCAGCAAGAAATGGACGAGCCACAGAGTAAGTATTTTGAAAGTTAGCCCTAATTCCTTAGTGTGGCGGGAGATAGCTGCTTATTTATGTGGCACAATATTACTTTCATATTAAGCTTGAATGAATAGCTGTGAATTGAATTTGTTTGAATTGAATTGATTCCTATTGTTGTACTATATATGTAATTCCAGTCTGTTTTTGGGAATAAAGAAGTTAAAATTTATTGACTTGTCTTATTTTTATAAGTATCTATGAGCTTCTTAATATCATTAAATAAAGTTGTAATTATAACTACCTCAATGCAGTGTTCTTTTTATTTGGTGGAGAGATGTTTATAGAGGCGCTAATGCTGACAGCTATCTGCCGAATTTCGAATTGCGCTCCTATTTATACTCTTCGGAAAATAGTCATATGACGTGATTTTAACCAATCATTGCTTGTCCGGGACGCCGAACAGGTCAGATGGTGCCAAACAGATACTCTCCAACCAGCTACACAAACTGAGGGTTAATATACAATTTAACTATCATCACTTGTCCGTTTACACTCTGTCATTAGCAAATATATAAACATTACGTATTATATCGTGTCCGTCAAACGTCAACGTACTTTTAAGTTGTAACCAAGACTGTTAAGCTTGGATGAAGAGCACACAACTACCAATGAACGCTGATAACATTGAAAATATACTGACCAGCATAAACATTAAGAATACACTATTAAATATTCAAAACATACTTATACTTGTATAAAAGAAGGCCAGCATTTACAATCAACAAGCGAAATGCAATCAAAAATGTGAACTTGACAAATTTACTGTGTGGAACCGGCCATGTGATCTAGTGTCTGCCATCTTGCCTGCAGACGTATTGTTACTACCCTGTAGATAAATTACATATGTGTTAAAATTTAAATTCTTCTAATTCTTTGTTTCATTTTTATTTTATTTTTGCATCATTAAATGAAGTCATTATTATTATTATTATTATTATTATTATTATTATTATTATTATTATTATTATGTTTGCATGGGTCTAATAGTTTGTTAGAAACATCGTATTTATTTAAAACGTAAATGTGACTCGTGTAAGCACGAGTTTTGTATGATAGTTTGTCGTTGTAAGTAAACAGTCAGAAAAGCTGTGTAAATGATTGGCTGTGACTACGTCATTACTAATTATACCTGTTTACGCTTTTGTAATGCCCAGGTGTGATTTCGAAATCACACGTGTACTTCGTGCATGTGTACATGAAATGACGTATTAGCTTGTTTTAAATGCTCAGTTACCTGTAAGAAATATTCAGTCATAGTCGTAGTCAGTCATAGTTGAGAGTCACATCATAACATCTTGTAGAGTTTCTAATATCTTAAGGAAAAGGTATTCCTGTGCTGGAAAGAGTTGTTCATTCGTACGTATTAGGAACAACATGCGTGTTGTTAGTGGTGGTAGCTGTACTTCATCAACTTTCTAAATAATTATTTTCCCTGGAGAACAACCCTACTGGCTTTGGACAAAGACATTTGTTGAAATTATTTCTAAATTGGAGCAGAACAATTCAAATTGTGCTTCACAGTGAAAATTCTGGACATTTTGTGTTAACCTTCGTCTGACGTCATCATCTGCCATCTTGGAACGGAAGTGAGATTCAGACTATATCAAATTAGAACTGTTTATTCACAGGACTTATGTGTTTTCACAACTTAAGAACACATTTTTGGAAGCTTCTTCGTAAATCGTAAGTCTTGTTTCATCTATTTACCTTTTCACCGTGTTTTCTAAGGAAATAAATTATTTTTGTTAAAATTTACAAAGCTTGTTGTAGTCACTCTTTCTTTGTGTTACTTTGAACGAGCCGATACGTAACAGTATTTTCGTGATGTCAGCTGTTGGAGTCATCAAGCTTAGTGCTATTCAAATGATGATTTGGATGTGAATTTAAGTGTGATAAACATATTTCTGGGTGTGAGAAATTCATATAAAATAAGATTCCAGAAGCTTTTGTGAGTATTTAACAATGTGCGAGGTTGAAATCGATGACATTTGTTACCACATGACCGGCGATCACACTTGACATACAGCATGAACAATTTAATACAAATCTCATGGTAAGTCGCAATCTATATATCTATATTACATACAATGTTCAAATTCATCATTCAGCAGTTTGTATGTATTCATTGACATGAACAATATGTAACATTTTTGACATAACAAAACTCGATCCTCCCCATCCATCATATTACAACGTTAGAGCCCTCAGGTCTATACAATATATATATATATATATATATATATATATATATATATATATATATATATATATATATATATATATATATACTATATATATATATATATATATATATATATATATATATATATATATATATATATATAAGCATTTCAGTGCATAATGTTTATTGCATAGCCCGTCAATAAGCATTCAGCTGTGTCACTGATATAAACTGTAAATTCGAGCAATACATATTTATTGCTTATATATGTACTCTTTCATTGAATGGTAAAAATGACACAAATTCACGAACTATTGTTTAATTTCTTTTGAAAAATGTTAACGAAATTGTTCAGCAAGAAGTTAAAAGTATGCTGCACTAACACACCAAACTTTCACAGGACTCTCCCAACGATGGTTTTCCAAAGTAAGCCAGCTTCGTTTTTATACCTTTCGTGTATCGTCAAATATCCTTTTGACAACATATATTTCAGCATACGGACCATAATTTATCCGTAGATCAAGTGAAAAGAACGATGCTATTAAAATAGAATACTGATGAATTAACATTGAATTAACATTAACGTTCAGTTAACAATGAATCAACATTGATGTCCTTTATAATGAAAATCTAAGCAGCGATTTTTAAATGTAGATACCTTTCGCCTTTTCTCATTGTGGCTATAAAATCATTTTCCTCACACTATTTATGATTGTTTTGTGCACGTAAGAAATTAATTATGGGAGCGCAATTGTGAGAAATATATATCGTTTCCAAGTTACTGAGCTTTGGTTTGATTTCTTAATATTATGATGTGATTTTAATGTTTGCAATGTCAATTTGTGACCCAAAAATGAATTATAAAGAGTAAAGAAAAAATATATGAAAAAACAGGGCGAGTTTGCCTCTAGGTTTGCATGTACCGGCTGCACAGACACATAAGTAAATAAAGAAAAAGAATGATTTCTGCAATAAAGCTTTATTTTACATATTAGTCAAACGCACATAGAATAAATTAGCATTTTAGCATGTGTTATGACTGATACAGCATATATATATATATATATATATATATATATATATATATATATATATATATATATATATATATATATATATATATATATATATATTCTAACAACGCGAAAGTGCTGCAACAATTAGATATTTTCCCTTGATGTGTCTAATATCGATGATGTATTCATGAGACATCAAATTGATTTTTGCGTTTGTTATTTTGTTAATACAGAGAACGGAGTTAAAAACACAGGAATAAGACAGTCAAACAAGGAACGAAACTAACAAGTGCTTCAATATGACGCAAAGCTAAGATTGAAAACAAAAATTCCTTCTGGAATGTGGAATAATTTCTCTAGTGCTTCTTAATGGTTTTATAAAACATACCCCTCTAAATTATCCACACCTGTTTTTCTTTACCTGAATTAATACTCAACCAACCTCTACATCACTTGCGCCAACAGGTATGTTAAATGATTGACTGAACTCTAGAGATGAAAGAACTTGTGCACTCGTACATATGACCTTTAATTTATCAAAAGTCCTCTAACATATGTCAACCCAATGAAATGTGATTTTGTTCTCTCAAACATTGGATAGGATGATAGCATTTATGGAATCCTTGGAGTAAAAATTCAGATACTAGCCAGTGATACCAAAGCATGTCATATGTTGCCTCTTACCAAAATTCTCTAGGATCTTGAAGATTCCCTCGACTTTATCTTCTATGGATTAAACGTGACTGGAAAACACATGTCCAAAAAAATGTATCACAAGCACTGCAATACTCACGTTCAGCTATAGTTAGCGTCAATTTGCATCGTCCAGTCGAACAAAGAACTTCCAAATGGTTTCCTCTGGAAAACTTGTCATTCTTTAACCGAAGTTCATTAACAAGTTCATATTGTAATGACGTTTGTTAAATCTTTTAAGTATTTGATATGTTTGCAGATTTTAAATGACTGGATTATTTTCTTCACCAACATTTGCAAGCATGAAATGAAAAGTTACACTTCATCTCACTGTCATTTTGGCATCTATTCCAAAAAATGTGCGTGTGCAGTCCTCAAGAATGTTGCCAATTGTTAAAAACACATCTTCACAGCAAAAAACACATCAGAAATCGAGCTTGTGGCAACTGTGACCAAGTTTTATTTCCAAATTTGCCACATCACTCGTTAATTTTCGATATAGGCCTGATATAGTAAATTATTTCATTTTGATGACACTTTTCACTCTTCTATTAAGTGCACATAAGAAAAATATAATCTGTTTTCCTCACTAGAATACATGGTCAATTCCATTTTTATTTTTGCTTGGTTCAATAAGACATTCTCCCAGAAATGTTAAATTACCTTTTTCAAACATACCTGCTTGAGAGGATTTACCCTCTAAGAATAATCTCTGAAATGTGTAGAATATACCATTTGTTTGTTTGGGTTGGAACATATGTAAATAAGAACTCATAGTCAAATAATAGCTGATTTAGATCATTTAAATCTTTTCTGTGTGGGACAGGTACAACTAAATTGAATGAATGATCAAGAGGGCTATCTCTTTCAGCATACTCCTTTACCAAATTTATGTGTCAGAGATGTTATTGTTTCCGCGGTCCAGGAGTGCTGATTATATAATTTAGGTCACTTACTTTCTTTTTAACTGTATAGGGACAAAAATACCTAGCCTGACGAGGACTTTGAGGAATTAGCAAGAGAGCCAGAACTCTATCACCAGTCTGTATGATCTTTCCTTTGTAGATTTGTCATAACTTAACTTTCTTGTTTGACGGAATAAAGATTGTGTTCTACTGAAACATGGACGCTCACATCAGATTTACAAAGCAGGATTCAAACCTCCGAAATGAGATGCTAGCACAAGATCTTGGGAATCTCATACATTGACAATATAACCAACTAAAAGGTACTAAACTGGATGAAAGGAGCAATCGGTCCCTATGAAGACCTCTTGACGACTGTGAAAACAACGCAGATTGAATTAGTACAGTCATAGCTCCAGCTGATCTTGACTGGCAATATAAACTTGCAAGGCACAGTGAAATGGTCCAGATCAAAAGGCAGACATAATCCAAAGTGGGCCAACAACATTAAATGTGGATAGACATGGGTATTGGTGATTCTCAGAGGGCAGTAGAGAACCGAGATAGATGGAGAGAATTGGTTGTGAATCATCTATGGTGCACAACGACATCGTAGGCTACGGGATGATGATGATGACAATGACGATGATAGTGATGATGATGATGACGGTGATATGAGTAATGATTGTAAACACCTACGTCGACACCTACGTCAAAAAATATGAGTCCTACTCAATCTACACTCTTGCTATCCTAAGATATATATATATATATATAGATGACCAGGAATACATGTAATTCTCTTTCTATCATCAGTATAGATTGTTATTGATTAATTTACAATATTTAGGAACTTTAAAAATCAAACAGTTCCTAATTTTATGATTCATTCCACTTTGGCACAACTTAAACAAATTGAGCTATTCGTGCAACGGTAGATTAAATGTAAAAGGATACCATCACCAACAATAAAATAAAAGAATACGATTGCTTGAAATGCCATGACGTGTTGAATGTTCAATAATGCAACAGTTTACAGAGCAATTCTCTTTGTGTTCTGTTTTCTTGAGCGCAGTTGATATTGGGAGGGAACAAACTAAAAAAGGCCATCAATGCAGAAACAGTTAACATGACACATTTTAACCGTTACACAAGAGCGCAACGGTTACTTAAACATATATTCATATAAGGTAAGCAGTCTCTCAAGTATTCGTGGAGCAAGACAGTGTTAATACCAAGCATATGAAACACTTTTTCTGCACGCAACGTTTAACGCCACACTCAAGCCTTTATGGTCATTTCCAGCCATTACATAGAAATTAGAAAGTGTAATGCATGTATAAGAGTTTGACTTCTATTAAAAGTCTTGCAACGTTTCTCAAAAACATTATCAGTATTAACGCAAGTTTTCAGGTATTGAGGCTACAGGAAAGATACACGTGAACGTTTACTGATGGATTTAGTGCCAAGGGGTCAGTACTTCCCCAATTCATAAAAACGCTTGTGTGTGTGTGTGTGTGTGTGTGTGTGTGTCTATATATATATATAATTTTTATTTATTTATATTTATATTTATTTATTTATTTATTTAAATGTAACCAGAAAAGCAGATGTTTTAACTCTTGCTTTAAAACAGAAGTTTTTGTTATATATTATAGGCCTTTCCGTACGTATTTAGAAACGTGTGACATCGTGTTGATCGCAAAATCGAATAAAACAAGGAGATAATACGAGAAAATGAAGCAGTTAAAAATTCAATATAACATAAATTTAATTTATATTGTATAAACCTTCAACTTAGTTGTTTTTATTGACATCTTGTATTTTATACTTCATGTACCGTGACCTATGACAGCCCTGTATCCACTTTTGTTTCATCTCAAAAGGAAAAAGCAGTACAACAAAACAGATACACCATTGAACCCGTCCTCAGATGAGCCTTAGTGGAACAATTATCAACAGTATCATCACGATCTGTAACTATTGGTGTTGATCGTGGCATTGAATAGATGCATCTGAAAAGAACGAGTCATTCCGGACGACAGACGCACCATTTGAGTCCGACCTCAGAGGAAGCATTGATAAAAGCAATTGGCTATGCCAACCTTAGTGAATAAATCGATATCGATGAATTTTCTGGACACGATATGAAATCGGCATGTATAGCACATACGAGAACTGTGGGAAACATAAAATACAGACAGTAATCATCATTATAGAAGGTCCTCAGTGGCACTCAACCTATCATTTCGAATGATAAATATGTGCTCTTTATTCCTACTTGCTAATATGTTGCTATTGTATAAATCGTGTATTGATGAAATAGATCTTACCAGTATGAATAATAATCTGTCCTGCAATTACAACGTGAGAAGTAAGAACTATATTTGTACAAAGCAACGCGTAAGGTATGGATTTTGTATTATTTTAATAACTCAACTGACCTTTAATCACATATAAAATATTAAATACCTTGAAAGCAGACTGTTGAAACATATGAATCAGTGAATATATATATATATATATATATCTTAGAGCCGTTAGTTAATAATCAACTTGGCTTATATCGTCAACGTTATGAGTTGTGTTACTATCGGTTGACTAAATCTGCTTCATTTTGTGCCCACGATTTGATGCCTTCATTTCAATGAACGCATTATGCATGCCATAGGTGATCGGTGCAGGTAGGCTTTAGAGACATTAAATTTATCCTTTAGCAGTTTCATTATGCTTCAAAATTAACTAAAAGTTCTTGACACTATTGCATGGAAATTGATAAAATGTGGTGATTGCATTTGTATTTAAGGATACATCTATATGACTCATACACCTTCTTGTCCTGTGGTGATAACGTCACTTTGTTCTATTTATCTTCATTTGCCTCATTCTGTTACTTCCGTTCGTAAAAGATTGCCGTTCAATAACCATTAACAACGCTACATACGTTTCACATATGGCACATTAACTGCCAAATGGAACGTTTCTTGTCATTTATGAAGGGTTCCCAAATAGTATATTAATATTATTGAATGCCTGAAGCGAAATGAGGTATTGGACGGATATCAGCGAAAGATACGTGACACCCGTGTGTCGAAGTGAATAATAAAGGTTTAATCCGGGTTAGAAAAGATTAGGCGCATGGGTTTATCACTAGAGTTCCTTAATACAAAGTCTTTTGTCATATCTGTCCTAATAAGCTTTTACTTTTGCATAATGATGCTTTGCGATCAACACGGAGGAATTTGCCCTTTTAAAAAAATCAAAATCGTATTCAGGAATAAATCTGACATGTTTGTATTTGATATTCATCTTAGTGGATGACATAGCATTACTTCAGCATATGTATCAATAAATAAACATTGTCCCTTGCAAAGAGAAAGAGAATAGAAATATACGTAACTTTGAAACGTTGCTGTCTATACTTTATATACCAGATAATAGGTACAAATATATATATATATATATATATATATATATATATATATATATATATATATATATATATATATATATATATATATATATATATAT
>JAECUM010015814.1:0-13380 GCA_016617855.1 Megalonaias nervosa | reverse complement strand
ATTAAACACAAAAATTTGTTCTCTGTGCTACGTTTCACTGACAGGCTCCAGTCCAACATACCTATCTGACCTCACCCATGTGTACACACCAGCAAGATACTTACGCTCCTCTTCTGACACTCTTATTCTCATTATTCCCACTATGAAAATGAAATCATATGGACAACGTTCTTTTGCATACCAGGGCCCAGCAACGTGGAACGAATTGCCCACTGAACTTAGACACAAAGACACAGTGATCTCATTCAAGAGTGCTCTTAAAACTCACCTATTTCAACTGCAAGAACAGACTTAAAGACCTAACAATGTTTCTTTACCTTAAATATTTACAGCATGTTTTCTGTTTTCTAATTTCGTGGTGTTTGTTTTTATTTTTGTAATCATATCATTATATATGTTTTTTAAGTGTTTTCAAATGTTGTAAAGCGCTTAGAGCTTCTAAAGATTAGGCGCTATACAAAGTCCTCATTATTATTATTATTATTATTATTATTACTAGTGTGCTCACACAACTTTCGTTTATATGATAAATTTAATCTTCTAGATGTGATTTTTAAAGGTATTATGTCAAATACCTGATCATTAATGAAAATAATGACCACAAAACATCGATTTTTTTTTATCGCACAAAGTAAAACGCTCCTAGCCGATTTCGCGCTCGGCAATTTCCGTAAGACAAAGCGGAAGTGACGTGCTGTAGGGAACTGTGCATTTCTACTTTTGCAGTGACCATTTAAAGAGTGACTTGGTATTACGACCATTAGACGACTCCTGCCAAATGCAGTACCAAGCGTGTTTTCTCGCCAGATAACCGAGTCCGTGGACACCAGATAAACAAAAACCAAGGATTACGGCAGGGCTAACAACATGTAGACCGAGAGAAGCTTGTATAGAAGCGAGAGCTAGTGAGGGTAGAATATTTATACATCTTTATCTTGATATATTATTGGTTGTCAGACCCTACCCATCGCCAAAAAATACCTAGCAAAAGAACGATCAATGGGAGAGGGCGATTTTAGTGGGAGGGTGTTTGCAAACCATAATAGCCCCACCCCTACTCCCCAAAATGAATCCTGCTTTACCATGACAAGCGTGTGTGTGTGTGTGTGTGTGTGTTTGTGTGTGTGTGTGTGTGTGACCCTTGGATTTTAGTTTTGCCCACTCCCCCATTATCCCCCCCCGAAAACATTCATTTGCATGCTCATGCTTATTTCATGCCTGTTCAACAATAATAATACTAATGACAAAACAAGTTTTCTACTAAAGCCAAAATGTTGTGAATACTTGATGTATTGATTGTATTTAATTGTAAAGGCTAATTACCCCTTCGTGTTGAGGCACTGGGAGTATATTACCTTATTTGCCAGAATATATACAACTGTGTCAATGGATGACGGTCTAGGTCAGAGTCAAACCCACAACCCATTGCTTGTGGATACTAATGTCCATTCAATGTGGAGAGTATAGTATTACTATTCACAATATGTACAGAACCATAGTTAAAATGAATTCTTTAAAATACTTAAGTGAATGAAAACACAGGGTTCTGTATTACTAACGTGTTTGATGAGATCGTAAAATTAAATGTGCATGCACCATCCTACTCTTTACGACATCGACAGAATGAAAAGACAGAATTCGCTAGGTCGGTCGTGCAAAGGTTACAGTGTCAAAGTATATGGGTACATAATTAAAACAAAGACGAAAATTGTGTTTGATGCTGGCCACTTTCGTGACTTTGTATTGAAATAAATGAAATGTATTGAATCAAAAATTTGCTATGTATATACAGGATAACATAGCTATTTAGACAAAGTCTAAAGAGTAAACATGCAAGCAAATTGAACAATGAGACATACGGTAAAATACAGAAATATTTTGAGGCTGCAACCGCCGTAAACATGAATGTTATCTACTGAGCAGACTAAAACCAAAACAAGGTAATCACAGCAATATAACTGATCGAACAAATTATAGCAAGTAACGGTGTTAACAATTGAAACACTGAGACAAGTGGCATTAATAAACAATTACACTATAGAAGCCGTATAATCTTGTAGGAGATTACTGCGGATGCAACTGCCTAAAATCTGAAGAAACGGAGATAAACAAATCATCTGATTAACAACAAGAGAGCATATAAACATTACATATACAGGG
The DNA here is from genome assembly GCA_016617855.1 of Megalonaias nervosa. Taxonomy (NCBI): domain Eukaryota; kingdom Metazoa; phylum Mollusca; class Bivalvia; order Unionida; family Unionidae; genus Megalonaias; species Megalonaias nervosa. The sequence continues at coordinate 11,220 of JAECUM010015814.1, read as the reverse complement.
AGGTATGATGCAGTGGGGGTGGGAAACAATTTCTATCAAAAAAGACAACACGTCTTCACCCCAGAAGGAAATTGGTTCAACTGACGCCAAGGTCCTTAGCAGAGAGAATCGCTCCGCGCGCATCCGGTGCGAAATCATTGCGATTGGTTGGGCAGAACACGTGATACAAAACATTAAATTTATTGGCCCTTGACAGCACGTTACGCAAAATATCTGGCGGGAAATTGTAGACCCATTTACACCTCCCATAAATGTCCTTACGCGCGCGTAAATAGTTTTATGTGATGTTTTCTTACGCATGTAGGGAGGATGCAAGTTATTGTCAGAAAGAAAGTGAATGAAAATACAGGGTTCTGTATTGCTAACGTGTTTGATGAGATTGTAAAATTAAATGTGCATGCACCATCCTACTCTTTACGACAGCAATAGAATCGAAAGGAAGACAGAGAGGGAAAAGACAGAATTCGAGGTCGGTCGTGCAAAGGTTACAGTGTCAAAGTATATGGGTACATAATTAAAACAAAGACGAAAATTGTGTTTGATGCTGGCCACTTTCGTGACTTTGTATTGAAATAAATGAAATGTATTGAATCAAAAATTTGCTATGTATATACAGGATAACATAGCTATTTAGACAAAGTCTAAAGAGTAAACATGCAAGCAAATTGAACAATGAGACATACGGTAAAATACAGAAATATTTTGAGGCTGCAACTGCCATAAACAGAAATACAGCAAATAGAGCTTGCTGCAGTTCTGGCAGCCACTACCTATATATATATATATATATATATATATATATATATATATATATATATATATATATATATATATATATATATATATATATATATATATACTTTCTCTTTATATATATATATATATATATATTCATATGTGCATTATTATATATCCATACATTTCAATAAATTGAGCAGACATCGTTGATGCGTAAATTGTTAGGGGACACATTCCAGTGACAGACTTTAAAAAATTTGAACATCAAGAAATTATTGGCAGTAACATCTTCTCATAGGTATTTGACTTTTGTAAAATTTTACTCGATATGAAGACAATGTTAATGCGAATAATTATCGTATACACAAATAAGGTCATGTTTTCATTTTATCTGATTATGTGCCGAAATATTAGTTACAGCACAGGATAGTGGGAACGGTCTCGTGCACTTGGTAGCAGCGGAGAAATGAAGCGGCTGTAAACGATGAGGCCGGTAGGAACTAATATTATGCATAGGCGATTGATACAAGAGTAATGAGAAATTCTATACTGCTCAGTATTCAAGCAATACAATTCAAGGTTAAGTTTACGAGTAACAATAAAACTGCACATTTCCCCTTGTGCAATTTTTTCACTATCCATTCATTTGCACAGTTGCAACTGTGTGAGGCGCTTGTGATTGTATATATACATACCACCGTGTTTGGCATGGAAACTAGTAGTAACATTCATTAAAGTCCGAAACTCGATACGAATTCGTTTAGTTTGGTAGACGTTGATAAAACATTTAGGCATTCAGATTTGTCATGTCGATGTCGGAAATGACACAGTGCCATAAGTTTCTGGGATGTTTCTGATAATAATTTCTATAATGGATTAGAATATGCTGAAATGTGATAAGGGATATTTATCAAGAGATTTCTTTGGAGATAATATCTTCCTTTGTGCAAGCCCTAAAGAACATCTAACCATCTAAACAGTTTATGAAATAATAAGTTATGTCATAATGACATATCTATCTGTGCATTATTATTTCTCCGTACCTTAAGATGCATCAGTGAACCAATATCGATACACGTATTATTAATTTGGGGAAAGAAACTTTAAGATCTTATTTGAAATCATTTTCGTCATCGTGACGCTATTAACATCCGTATGTTTCAAAAAGACAGTAGCTTACCTTTGCAAAACACTTAGTGAGGTACGAATATTATAGCTCAAAGACAGTTAAAAAAATATTCAAAAGTACACTTGCATTCATTACGTATGGGGCGGACAGAAATGGTCATGCATACGTCTTACAAACAATGACGTAATGACAAATGTGTAAGTACATATTTGGATATGGATACACATTTCCTCCAATTTCTGTTAGAAATTGTCCGCCATGTACAAAGATAGCTCGTATAGTTCATGGATGTTTTAGATCTATCAGAAATACTTCAAAGACCGTCCCTTATTTGCTGAAAATGAATAGTTAATAGAAGAAACAAAATTATTGTATACACACTCTACAACCAGACTGAAATGGTTCTAATTATTTGGGACTCATCAAAACTTATAACGAGATTCCTGGTAAATTGTATAAACATACAGATATGTATTGATGACTTGACGATAGGAGACCTATATTTGATATATTAATTTATATGTACCACCGTATACATTGTATCGGTACACAGAGGCACTCTCATAACTTAGTTCACTCTATTAGGTCAGCTGGAGTAGCTGAAGCGTCATATACATGAGTTTGTATTTTGGTGATTAGAACTTTTATACCGAAATTTGTATTAATTCCAGCATGGACAATCAACAGATACTGTATTAGATCTCGCATAAGAAACAGCATTCCGGTTTGTTTGATATTGTCTCTAACGGGACGATTACTTGATACTGGATGCATGATCTGTGCTTGATGTTGAAATGTAGCTGAGAATTAAAGAGCTTTGACGGTGCAGATTTGCGTTATTTTTTGTTGTAGTTGTTTCGATCATTCAATTTCTGCATTACATTTTTGTGGGCGTTGTGGTTTTGTCAGCCCATGGATCAGCGTTTGCTGACATTCTCTTTATTATGGAGATGAGGTCATTTATTCCTTTTCTTTGACATTTAAAACATGCTTGTCTTGGATTTGGAGTGCAACAATCCATATCGTGTGATAGTTGCTATGCAGATGGGTGAGCCTGCACTGTAGTAGGTATCAGACCCTTTCCTGCGTACAAACCGTAGATCCTTGCAGGACAGCGTGGTGAGTTATCTTAGTTTTGCAACTGTTTGTGTTTAATTACTCTGACATCGGGTTTAAGCTAGTGTTAGTTTGTCTTTCAGCACATTTCATGTAGGTTTGACTATTGGAGTCATATTTGTCTTACAGATGACCTCAACAAGTGTCTTTCAAAGTGTTTGCCTTTGACATCCTTGCGTAATTTAGCAAAATTAAAGCCCATGGTGCAAATTGGTTTGACAATCCCATTTGCAAAGTTGCCTTTCAAACTTAACAAAACAAACCTGATTCAATTCTGGTCATTGTTTGACCCGTCGAGTTTTTTTGCACTCATAAAAATCGTGATCATGAGACTGCATAGTTCGTCTGGATGAATTTGATAAATCTCCGTTTTGGTTTATATAATGTTCTGTGAAGAAGGTTTCAGCAGTTTTAGATCATGCAAGGTTTCACTTTAAGTATTATAATTTAGTGATACTATCATCTATGTCGAAATCATCACCAGACGTAAATCTTGAGCTTGCTTGCGATTTCTTTATTTGTTTTCCATACAATATCCATTCTGTCGTCATTGTCTGCACTTGTGACTAATTCTCAGGTGCGATCAGGGGAACCAGTATGTGATTCAACATCTGCTCGAATCATTGCTTCTTTGCTGTTGCCGTTAAACCTCACTCAAGAGGAGAGAACGACACCCAGTCTGTTGTGTGTTTCTATGACCATTTTATTTATATTGCTTATATCTAGTTAGGTATCTATTGAAATATTACAGCGTCTATATTATGAAAGTAAATTGTAATATAAAGTAGGTCCAAGAGAAGGGGGCGATGAAACATTTTCGCAGTAGCAGCCTATCAGTAGAAAATACTTCTCAAGGATTTCATAGGCTTATTTTGGACCAATCAGATTCACAGAAAGTAATTTGTTAACATATACACATATCAACAGTAACGAACCGCAAGCATTGTTGTAAAGCTAGATGATTATAAGTTATATTCTACGAGCACATGTTGTGTTGAGAAACCTGTATTGGATGCGACGCAGTAAGTAATGCACTGTTTTCAACACAACACGGACAAGAACAATAAAAATCCATATTGCACAGGTCACCGAATCTACTATTAACATTTGCATTTCTTTGCAGTATGAACTATTAACAACGATAAAACATGTGTTACATATTTTAATTAAATGTTTGAAATACCAACTTCAAAATTGTCTTTTCTGAAAACAAAAGAACTAAATATGGTTCTTAGCTACATGCGGAATTGAATTTGTATTAAAGAAACCTTTCCTAATGAAAGTATTTTCTACTGTGGAGGTACCAAGTTGGATTAAATTACAAATATAAATACACCGAATCTCTGATGCGTAACTTTCGAAAGATACATCTTTCAGTGACTATTAAAGAGTTTTACCAAACGTGCAACTGAACATGATTTCTATTTCAAAAAGGGTATGTGCAATTCTTCAGGTACATGGTTTTCAATACTGTCAGACATCTCTACAGCAAGGATTTAATCCAGTCTAACATTTATATAAGTTTTCCGTTTCCTCTATCGTATCGACAGATGTCTATGGCATCGTTACAGCAATACCTCCAAATGCCAGTATGTCCGACAGATCTGCTTTTCTGTCTGTTGATAGATATATCACAATATTGACTTTTTACTTGTATATTTTTGTAATGTGTCCGCTGTGCAATATCACAAACATCAATGGAGCCCTCTCGTACCTCTCGATGATTTTTTCCCGTCTGGAATGGTTAGTCTGTCTTCCAGATAGACCAGCCTCTGCGGCCATTTTTGTTTTAATTTCTCAGAGTGAGTGTATTCCCAGAGGCAAAGATTGTACCAAGCGATGTATATTGCTTTCATTTAACCCAGAGTGAGCGTCTGGATGAGAACTGGGAGTTTGAGCGACACAATCGTACATAGCCATATGCTAAAGATATTTCAACTCCCAAAAAGAGAGAGCCAGAAGTACTAAGCATCAGAGTTTAACAATATAATAAGACACAAATAGAAATCGCAGTGACTAACAGAAACATATAAACATAGAACAAGATAGGTAACACTTTGAAAAAAAAAATAACCAGGGAGTTATGTCCCTTCAGTAGAGTACGATGATGATAAGACAGTACTAACGGGTTCATATAGGAGTCCCCGAAAACATAGGCGCAGCAAAATTATCGACAAAATCAAAACAGGACAAAGCAGAAAATATATACATATACTAACAACTGTGAGATCAAAAACGACATATCATATAGACACTCTGTACCAACAGACTACTTGTTTTCTTTTCTCTATCTCTTCCAGCAATCTTTAAAAGTTATTCAGTGTGTTCTTGCACTTAAGCATCCTGCAATATGCGAGTTTTAGGATCACGCATGGTCTGATCACAACTAGCGCAAACTAGTGAAAAATTTAACACATTACCCTAGCATTTATCAGAAATTACTGCATTATTTCTTAAATAAGAATTAGTCGGGTCGGCCTTTGCGTTTCCGTCTTCGCTCGCGCTCATCATAAGAAACCAAATAAAACCATATTCCTCTTATTTCATTTACAATGTACTGTAAAATATAAATATAAAAGACATAATGAATTTGACCAAAAAATAGCCAGACCCAAACAATGCACAAATGTGATAGTAGCACAAATATAAAAAATGCACCACAAGTTTATTACACAAATGGAAAGAAAACAAACATATATCGATCCATGGCAAGAATCAGAAAATAATGTCCGAAAATGGTGAGAAAACCAACCGTAATATGTAACTCATGAGGAGAGGTACAAGCCAGTTTTTAAATACAATTTAGTTTTGGGGACGGAATGTATGGAAGTTTGTCAGCGGGATTCGACACAAATATGTCCATATCAAAAAGAAAAAGGAACCCTAATCAAAACACCTAAATATAATTTCCATGATGAAATAAATTTGATTTTACTATTTATTTTAAATATGCACAAATATAGTTGGAAGTAGGTTGGTGGGTGGGTGATGGACAGATATAATAACTTTTGAAATTTCGATCAAAAGCGGATTATCTCATAGACCGGGTAGAGGTCTAGGAGGTGTTCACGCAAATAAATCTAATTCAGACTGAATCAATATATATGGCTGAGTTTTGTTATTCAAAATAGTAATACAAACACATGAAACGCTCATCAATTTGTATTATATATACGGCAGCAGAGAAATCATCTGCTTTGTTGAAGTTGCAACAGAGAAATAGACATAACCAAAATCGTTGTAGGCAAAGTACTTGAACGTGAGTTCATCTCAAGCAAACCAGTGAACAAGAGCGTATTTCTGACCAAATAAGTAATGGTAATGTACATAATCACTGCAGTCTCTTCTTCTTTAACTGATAATGCAACTTCTCTAAAACTTCGAGATCACTCGTTCTAAAGTATTCTTTTGCCATATTTCGATATTTGCCTGGAGGTTAAGCTGTTCTGGATTGGATTTATCTAATCTGGTTCTTACGAGTGTCCGCTCTGTTTCCTTACCGCGTTGAAGAATAAACGAGGCGTCCAGTTTAGTTTCTAACTATGTATTTTACAAATGTATATATAATTAAATATTTCTTATTCATTACGAGTTACAGCAATTTCATCGGTCAGGCCCTTAAGAATTATTGGGTTCATATCGGTATAAACCCAATTTTTTTAAGCCACGCACATCTGCACTACGTTTCTGTACATAATACTTAATGAGGGCTATATTTAAAATATAGGATGATTCACACTCGGATTTCTTACGTAAGATTTAATTATGAACCAAATACTGGACCTTCTTTCAAATGAATGAGATATCTTTGCTAATGCTACAAGGAAAATATACATTATTTGAATAAGTAAACATCATCCACTGAAATACCTTGATGTAAAGACATGATGGTAGAGTGCGAAAGTCACCAATTTGTGTATGTAATAATTTATGATATGAAATATATACTGTCGAATTATGGAAATTTGAAATTTGCTTTGTAGAATAAAATAAAATGGAGAAGAGGAAAACCTTTTTGTGGCCACAAATGGAATCGAACCCACAACCTTCGCGTTAGGAGCCCAACAGTAGAATGAACTAAGCTATGGAAATAGTTAACGTATGAAGTGTTAGATAATGTAAAAAGCCTGTATAGTCTTCTTTAATAAGACTTGAGACAAAAAACGCTTGTTTTTTTTTTTTTTTTTTGTTTTCTTTTCTTCAACGAAACGAAATATATATGCAAACGCTCCAATCGAAATACACTTTAAATGAATAAATAAATATCGTCTGCTCACATCTTTTGATGTGAAGACATGACGGTACGGTACAAAATGGCATTTCGCACGGTGATTTGTATACAGTCCTAAACACTGATGAAAATGAAGAACAAAATCGAGTTTTGCCTGAAAACAAAGAAACAGATTTTGTGGACGACGATTTCTAACATACAAGTATGGATTTTGATTTTTAACTGAAGTGGTGACCTCGTCTTCAACTGAGAAGTGGGCGTGGCTTAAAAAATAATGTTTTTCTCGCATTGGCTGTATATATGTCATGAATCTTCGCTGTTCTATATTGTTGCGCCTTATGAATGAAATTCAAAATATGAGTAGTGAGTGGGGGCACCTTAGTAATAATGGGACTTCTATGTTAAAAAAGGGTCCCAGCACTCTGGCGACAAGGGGAATTTAACATGGGGAATTTTAACATGGGTGGGCCTATAGAGCGACAAGAGGAATTGAACATAGGGATGTATAGCGACAAGGGATTGGGCCTGTCTAGCGACAAGGGGAATTGAACAGGAGTGACGTCACGGTACTAGACACTGGCAACAATGTTGCAAGTCCCTGACTTCAATCGGGTGGAACAGTGTGGCAAGGGGCTGATCTGATTACACACTACTCTATGGACAAATAGAGCCATAGACATAGAGACGTGGTTAGAGACAAGGTTAGCGACAGGGTTAGAGACATAGACAGAGACATCGACCTATGAAACAAACACAGATTTATGAACATAAATCTATCACACAAAAAATTGACTAACATTTTTATGCAAGGGAGAATAGATATCTTTTCGAGGCAATAGAGTGGCCCTGAGAGAGTCCTTCGGGTTCGTCTTTGTCGTCTTCTTCTTCTTCTTCTTCTTCTTCTTCTTCTTCTTCTTCTTCCTTCTCCTCCAGTTCTTCCACCATCTCCTCACTTTCTCTATTATTCCTTTCTTCTTCTCCGTTTCATCTCTGGTGTCCAGTCAGGATGTCCCATTGCTCTGAAATTTTCTTGCACCTTTATCCATTTTTCATTCAATTTTTCAAAGTCCTCTTTTTTCTTTCTATTTTCTTTATCCTTTCTCTCCTTAGCCCAGGTAGAATTTATCTTCTTCACCTCCTCTTCCATCACCTTTCTAACCATTTGTTCTGCTTTGTTTAATTTTTCTAAGCCCCACTTCACAAAAGGCCAATATGTTAAATTCTCTATTTCTTCTAAAAAGTTCCTTTTTCACACCATCAAATGCCTCCTTCAATTTTCCCACCTTAACATACTCAGACTAAAAAAATCCTCTCAACATCTCCACTTCGTCCTCTATGACGTCTTTGACCAGATATCTGGCTGCTTTTAGAATCGTCACTTGACTTGTCAGGAAGTCAAGGGTAGCTGGAAACCTCCATTCATCTGCAAGCCTTTCTATTACATATGCTGCATCCATCATCTAATACCAACCATCTTTTAAATTATTCACAAAATCCATTTTTGAAAGTGTTGACTGGTCAACGAGGGCAGCTAGACTGACGAACGCTCCACTTTATATATGTCTTAAGCAAGGACGTGAAGCAAAACATCCTCTCTTATCAACTACCCATATCACATACCAAACAGCCCATAGTGATGAGATAGCTAACCTAAAATAAATTTTTATACAAAACAACACACGAATCCTCCACCAAAAATATCAAATAATTCAGGACAAAATGTAATGGCCAACGTTTTGGCATCGGAAAATTTCATCAGCAGGCGACGAGCCACTTTATGGTACTCGAGGGAGACACTTCGGTTCGTTTTGTCCAAGGCTTTGCCAAACAGAGCATTGAATTTGGCAGCAATCGTGTCCACATTATGGTGACCACTAAAATAATAGCCTGCACGAATTCCCAACATACAGATGTACCGTGGAGTATCGGGGGACACTGGTCGTTTGATAGAGGCATATACAGTTTTGTTTTCATTCAAGTATTGTTGCACTTCGTCGTTCAGAACTTCAACCTCAAAAGTGTTTTGATTTTCAGTGATGTTTTTGATTTGTTTAGGGTGAATCATTTGGAGCAAAGCCACTTCCCAATGAGCTTCGTGATCCAATTGAATGACCTGAGGTAATTTGACCGTAAAACATCACAAAGTATTGTGGGTAAAAGCACATCCATGGAACTGTCACTAGGTAAAGTTAAGTAAAACTGGTTATTCATAATTCTGCTGTCCGAGGGGTCACTGGAGGCCAGAGGAATGTCTAAAAGAGGATTGTTGCTGTTGTTATTGTGACTGCTGAGAGGGTGACTGACGTTGGGCACAAGACTCCCGTTGTTACCGTTAGTGTATTTCAGGGAATTATTGAGGAGAAGGTAACCGATGCAAATGCCCAGTAAAATGGTCCACAATTGTTTGTCTCCTTGTTGCAAACTCAAATTGGCAATGGCAGCACCGATAACACAATAGACCACAAAGATTTGGCAGAAAAAGATGATTTGCGTTTTAGGCACACGTTCTCCACACCACACCCACAATGGTTGCTTTTGTAGATCTTCTAGTGAAGAACTCGGTGAAGGAATGATCACTGTGGTGCATGAGACTGTGTTGAAGGGCATGATGGTCACTTCTTTTTATAGTCGATGACTTGCGAAGCGTCGATCCAAGAATCAAACTCGGCGGATATCCTTTTCAATGTACTTTGACTTCGTTGTCGGGAGTCACTTCTTGGGGGGCACATCCGATGCTCCGATGGTAAGATTGGTTGTACGCTTTGACCAGGTTGCGCTAGGTTGAGAGTGTGTTCATGCGTAAAATATTTCCACATGCCTTCTTTCAAAGCGAGTTGAAAGCATTCCACGATGCTGGCTTTGGTTTCTGGATTCTCGGTGGTGAAAAATGAATGTCTCGTGTCTTTAATTCTTTTTGGAAAGCTAGCTTCAGAAATTCGGTGCCTTTGTCGGTTTGCCATCGAAGAGGGTGACGACCGCTTTGTTTCAACACCAATTTCAGGGCTCGCACTAACTCACTGCTTGATTTGGAAGTCAATGGCACGACCCAGGCAATTTTGGAAAAGACGTCGATGACACAAAACAAATATTTGCAGCCACGATTGCATGTGGTCAAATGAGAGACATCGGCTATATCAGCTTACCATTAATGATCTATGCCCTCCACTAGGGTGAGATTTCTGGAAAAATTTCGTCGAATGGGTTTGTATAAGGTGTAATTGGCTTGTTCTTGTAACCATCGTTGCACTTGACGTAAACGGACACTTTTGAGTCGAGGTTTTAGCAGCACGATACAATTTCTTGACTCCTCCGTAATTCTCAGGATGGAATGGATAGCAGTAAGTCCTGGCTAACAACTTCTCCATCAGGACGTTTTTTAATATGTCACCCACTCTTCTTTTCTTCATGTGGTATTTTCTTGGATTGTAACGCTTTGCTTGCCCGACAAGCAATAGGTGTCGAGGAGGATGTCTGAACAGGGGTAATCAATTCTTGTTTAACTTCAGTCTTTTCTTCACCTCCTTTTCTCTTCTGAGGAAGAAGGGGTTGCCATCATCTTTTTTATCCAACCAATTTTGGATGTTGGTGGTGTTAAACTACGTACTTTTTCTGGTGGAGTTTGAAACTCTTCATCTCCCTTTTCTTGTATTGGTCACAGGGTGGTGGTGGTGGTGGTGGTGGTGAAGGATTTTTCATCAGGGTCTTAAAATCTTTCAGAATCGGTCGAGCTGTTTCGTCTAAAGCTTTCTGGAGAAAGATTTGAAGTCGTTGCAACACTTGATCGTACTGTCGCAATTTTCCGTTTCTGACAACTCGCTGCGATCCATCAACGATTGCAGTTCGTGTTGTAACTGGGACATCGCGGTGAAATGAGGATTGGAAGGTAAATGCGGGGTCCGTTGTTCTTGCCAACGATGGAACTCCATCCATCGTTTGTAAGGCACTAAAGTCAGTTTTCATTCTTCCATCAGATTCCAAAGGTCACGTCTGAGATATTGTGACCCCA
>JAECUM010015813.1:0-48092 GCA_016617855.1 Megalonaias nervosa | reverse complement strand
AATGTACAAATGTTTTCAACCATTCATGTGGAGACTGTCCAACAAAGGGTGGTGGTTGACCATGATCGCCCCACATAATCACAGCAGTATTCTTCAATAACAACCAATCAAGAAATGTTTTTAGTGTTTCTAACGACACCGTGCATATCTCGTCCCATATAATATATTTAGGTATATATTTTGCACCCATTCGCTCAGGAGTCCACGTGTCTCCGCACCATCTAAAGAAACTGTGATATGTACATGATTTTACTCCTCGTTCTTTTATTTCTCTAGCAAGTTTATGTGTAGGTGTCAAAACATTTATATCTGAACTATTATTCATAAATAAATTAATCGCACGAGTTGTTTTACCTGACCCTCCACACCCATTAAGATAAACAGTCTTATGTCTAGCCACATGATCGTACACAGATGGTGCAGATCATTTTGATGCTTGATTATTATTTCTGTAATATATTTCCTTAATTTCAACATCGGCAGATTCAGAATAACTAAGTATATTTTCTTGTTTTATCCTCCACGTCCCCCATTCACCATTACTGAGTAGCGGTTTTAATAAATCCTTATATTTTTTATGTATATAAAATGAATCCGTAGCGACTCTGACAGCGTGACGAGGAAATTTATTTATCATCGATAGTAGGTTTATCGAAACATAAGCTAACATCGAAGATCTTAAATGAGTAAATTGTGGTGAGTCGCCATCAAGATAGCTCACAATGGTACCTAGTTTTGTTCCATCTGATAAATAAACATTACATCTGTTTATAAATATATTTTTTCTCCGTTTTATCAGCGATTATAAAATCTAGTTCAGCATCGTCCATAATCAATCTTGTACAATGCCGTTTATAATCGTATGAACCACCTTGAGTAAACTTACCGATTATCTTTCTACCAAGATCTTTTGCAAGTTTTTCATCGTACTCGTTCCTGCATTTACTTATTTTAATGACATGATCTTCATCAATATCAGGGAATTCTTTCCTGGCATCATCGATATTAAATCTATCCGGTTTTGGTAACCAAACTTGCTTCTGTGAACTATACGATATAATCGCTTCAGTTACCCTCAACGATATTAAAAATCCAGCATCAAGCATATATCGCAATAGTACTATCGGAACCCAACAGTTTTCTGAAAAATGTCTTCCGAACCAAATATAAGTAATCACATGAAGATCTTCTCTAAACTCGAATGATTCTACGTGAGCAAATCCTGTTAAGTCAACATCTGGTCCTTCCATGGGAAGGGGTCCGTTTATCGCAACCCTGGTCATGTCATGTGTAGGATGTCCGAATCTCTTAAAGTATTTAGAACATTCTCCATATCCAGGGAAGCTCCCAGGATAACATGCTACCATATCAACCGAGATAACATCACTATAATCGTATTTGGTGTTCCATAATCCACCGTGCCCATATTCTATACAACTTTTCTTGATATCTTCAAGGAATTCTGATCGTGTCGTTTTCCATGAATTTTTCTCCTGAGCGAAATGGGCAGGAACCGATGGTACGGTAAAACAGTTATTCAGTAATTGTCCAACTATGACATCATCAGAGGTATATTTCAATGCAAGATGTTCCATTTCTTCATGAAGAAATTCTGTACGATAAATGTCACCGTTAGGCCGTACAAACTGATCGTAATCGTATTCTGAACTTTGAAATAACCAAACAGACACAGGGTCACTTTTACTTATATTTCTGATAAAATCAAATATATCACCATCATAAAACTTAACTTTTCTATCTCGTGGAAATATCGTTACAGCATTAATCCATGCATGTGCATTATGATCAACGATTGTTATAGGGTTTCCATTTTTTATATATTTTGGTTCGTATAATATCTCTCCGGTTAGTGTTTTTATTGTTATTGGAAATCTTAATAACTTTTCTAGTTCAGCAACATCCTTAATAGATGCACCAGCATCTTTAACCGTTTCTGCCCATGTGTTTATTTTTTTATGTCTTAAATCTGTTAAGCCATTACCACGTATCGCATTTGTAAAATGTTCTGTAACTCGTTCAGCTACACAGTTTATTCTTGATATTTTCAGCGGCTTGAGATCCGCAACATTAGGTTTATCATTTAACGAATATACTGCGTAGACAACTGCAGTCGCTGGATAATCTTGTACATAGTAAGGTTTATCAATGCCAGTAAGTATTCCAGGTTTGGATCTGTTATTTAAGAGAACAATATTACCCCCGGACTGCACACGGACTGGATCACGCTTATCACGAATGATCCAGATATCATCATCTGTCTCTACAATAAACTTTATTAAAATGAAATATTTTTGATTATCAAGGTGATTAATAATTACTTTTCCTCGTTTGTCGTTCATCATATTAACGATATGTCCTATCCTGAAAGTTGACCATACATGAGCAGCACCATCGTCACGAAATTCCTTTTTGGCTTCACGGATACGTTTAGCTATATCCGCATTTGTTAAAGCTAGATCTTGCATCGAAATACTAAATTTATACTCGGGTAATCTGTCATGATCGAATCTGGTTGCGTAGGGTTCAATCACGGATAATTCTTCCATATTATAATTAGGGCAAAATATATATTTAATTGAATATTAATCTTTTGTATATCATTCAACCAAATCATTGCCACTGGTTAAAAATCGGTTATACGTCTCCGTGTAACAGATCATGCATGAATGAATACTGTAGTTATCATATGCAATGCGTCAGAAATGGGAGTCTAGGACCAAAACCGTGTATTGTGTGTAGTGCTGGAGTGCGAGGAAAGACTCAACTGTGTGCGCAATGCGGTGGTAAAAAGTACAGAGAGCTGAAACGATATTACGATAAAAAAAATATAACGCTGACTCTCCTATAAAAACCGAAGAAGATTATCTGGCTAGATTTTCAAAAAACAATGATTTAGACAAATAAATATTATATATAAATGGAACAAAATGAGTTTGTGAAGCACCCAATCATTACTAATTATGAAGCATCTCGAGAAGGTGTGATTAGAAACTGCAGATTGAAAAAACCAGTCGGTAGTATTGATAATACTGGTTATCTTAGATTTACTACTAATGGCAAGAAAAAAAGATATTTATCACATATATTTACCTACGAGTGTTATTTTGGAATAATCAAAGATGGATATGTAGTTGATCACATCAACGGCGATAAACTTGACAACTCACTTGGAAATCTACGAATTACTACACAGAGTCAAAATTGTAAATCCGGAAACACTGGAAGGTGTAAATTATACGGAACGAGAGCTATTAAATCCGTAAATACAGAGACTGGGGAAGAAATTAGTTTTGAATCAATTAATTCTGCTAGTCATTACTTTGACATAGTACCACAATCGGTACAATACGTGGCAGAAAATATACAGAAATCTGCCTTTTCCAAAAGATTTACACAAAAATAAGATTTCAATACGTTTAGTCTACCGTATTTTTAATGTTACCAAATGATTAAGCGAGATAACTCCGTCAAGCATAATGATAAATATCGTAGTTGTCCGCTTATACTAGATACGAGTTAATGTCAAAAGTTATCCTGATTGTCCATACTTTTGATTGTAAAAACATTTCAGTGAATTTGGATCTCAAGTACTGCAAATAAAAATAATTTTATTTAATTTTTTTTATTTCGTTGATTTTGTTTTGAAAACCGCGTTTTTGTTCGAAAATCTCGTTTTTTGCATGAAAAATGACCAAAAAATCAGTGAAAATCAGTCAGATTTTGACAAATTCTGAGGGTGAAAACCCCAGGAAGGTTAACGGGAATTAATATTAGGTTTTAAATTTATCGATAAAAAACTGGTTTTTTCCGGATTTTTATCGTAATTCGCTAGCAAAAAACTACACAATACGAGCAAAAGAACTGGAAAAAACCAGTTTTTGATCAACAAATTTAAAATCTAATGTTAATTCCCGTTAACCTTCCTGGGGTTTTGACCCAACGAAAACTAGCAAACTCAACAAAAAACTTTGCACAACAAGCATGGGCAATATTGTACTTGTCTATGATACCTACTGAAATATAATGGTTGGTTCTTTGATACAATACTTGTCAATATGTGTAGGTTGCATTATACTAAGCAGAATGTTAATTTTCCCAAGGATTTTGTTTAGCTATTATCACAGTCAATGGTCCATCATTATCGCTGTCATTTTCACTCGTATTTTCACAATGCTCTCTTAATTGTCTTATACGAAAGTTCATAATCTTTTTCTGTTCGTATTCATGAGATAATTCTAGCTTGATTTTGTCAATAGCGTTTGAGAGAGGCACAAACAATTTTACCTGATCATCAGTGACAGTTGCCAGTGACTTTAACATTCCTTGTTGGATAATTTTCATAAATTTATAATCAGCGGATAGCGTGAATCTGTTCTCGTTCTTTCGTTGTTGTAATGAGTCAAAATCGCATAGAATCTTTTCAGCATTAAGATTGTCAGATATATTGATACCGTTATGTTGTAATTTTTAATCGCAGAAACAATGACATTGATATTTTCAAAATTCATTATATAATAAGTGTTTATTTAATATAAAAAAAATATTAGCCCCATGACTTTTTTTTGTCAGGGAGCTGTTTTTGTGTGATATATGGTTATGAAATATATACAGATGGTTTATGATTTTGATACATATATTATTTGGTTATGATGTTGATTTTTGCAGACGGCACATTTATGATTATATACAATGAAGATAATGATTATATACAATGAAGATAGTGGTTATATACAATGAAGGTGATTATGATATATACAATGAAGATAATGGTTATATACAATGAAGATAATGGTTATATACAATGAAGATAGTGGTTATATACAATGAAGGTGATTATGATATATACAATGAAGATAATGGTTATATACAATGAAGATAATGATTATATACAATGAAGATAATGGTTATATACAATGAAGGTGATTATGATAATATATACAATGAAGATGATGGTCTTTTCTCTACCTGTGAATAGAAACTAGCACACCCACCCCCAAATATCAAATCCGTAGGGGTGCAAAACTGACACCTACTACGTGTTGACACGTGGGTAGGTATACTAATTTCTATTCACAAATAGACTAGGGCTCGGCCAAGGCCCCCAATAGATTATAAATCTTGGCCTAAAATCGCCTCCCGCAGACAATTTGCCTTTCTCGGGTTTCAAACCATGGGCGCCAGGACGAGAGTTTCTACGCGCTATCAATTGAGCTATCGGACCTTGTTATAAATATATACTGAAAAAGTTAATATGTGTTTACCAATAGCCTATTTCCTAAAAACTACAGTGTTCTTAACAAAAACCACAGTTTTCTGTGTAAAATGGGATTTCTAGTTTCCGAAAAATATATATAATTCTGCATTAACACTGAGTCTATGCGTAAGCCGTTACCAAGAAGATTGATTTAGTCATAGCGTATTCTTAAAATAACTTTACGCAGTAATCGGCCACAGATACACAGCCGTTATGGAATAATCAATAAGAGCTAATTATGCAGTGGTTGCCACATAGGGAAAGTTGCCGATTAGCATTGAATGAGACCGCAGGTAAGGTTATATATATTTACAAGTATATACTATACTGTATTGTATACCAACCATTATGTATCATAGACAAACACTATGCATCCGGATATTTTTTTGTGTGTTATGATTTCACATACAGATTTATATTTAGTTCTTCATTTCTTGTGTCCAGAATGCGATTGCTTTGGTTTGTAAGTTTAAAGTGTATCCTTGATAATAACGGATTATGAACTCGCAGGTACACGGGGTTAATTGGCTCTGATACAATTAACCAACCGGGAGGTGCCGATGGACTAAAACTGAATAATATTTACCCTTGCTGGGCCTGGCTAGACTTAGAAAGATCTACCTGATAGCTACCTTCAATAACATCGCATACCAGATTGACTGCAATTGTTGTTGTTATATTTACAATGCCTGGCGATATATGACGTCCGGCACCAAAAGGGTTGTTATTGTGTTTTAGTATAACCGGTGGTGGGGCTATTTTTCTCCATGATTTAATTACTCCGGGATAATATTCTTCAATAAGATCACTTAATGATTTCTTCATTTCAGCGTTATTTAAATCTGGTATAACAAATGTTTGTAAATCTTTTTCTGTTATTTTATAATGATCAAGAAATAACTGCTTCGTTTTTGGACTTGTGTAAGGATTTCCATCGAGTTTAGTCGCAATGTTTATATTACTTCGATTGGCGATGTATAAATCGGGTAAGATACCATTTAAGTGTTTTATTGACTCGATTATTTGATTTTTTACACCATCGTCATAATGTTGAGATAATGAAATAAGTAAACTTCTTAAATCATTAAACGTTTTATCGTATTCAGGTTTAAGAGTATCTAAAAAATCTTTTAAAAATTCTTCATCAACAATCTCTCGCTCCCGCGCCCCTGGCGTCCGGATAACATTGAATGCTGATCTAGTTATCTTGGGGATTCTTTTACCGTCAAAATCGGTTAAGTAATATGTATCGTTGTTTGAATCAAATTCAAATCTTATATAATTCCATGGATATTTTCCTCGATATTCTGGATTTTTAATGAATTTTTCTTCACTCGTTTTAAATTCATTTTTAGTTGGTTCTGAAACTCCATTATAAACAGGTGCGACTTCAGGCCATCCTAACACAGATCTGATCGAACTTTGATAAATATCTACGGGGTAATCAGGAGAATTTATTTCAATCACCGCTGATAGTGTTGGTTCGTAAGCAGTGATCGCTATTTTAGATTCTTCCCCTGTGATAGATTTAATTCTGCGTTGGAACTCATCATTAATCTGGTCTATTTGATAACTACCCGTTGAAATTCCAACAACTTGCCAATCAGGTGTTCCATCCGGTTTATTCTTATTCGCAAATACCAGTGAATTATTTGGTTGTTGTCCACCAAACGGTTTTGACCTGATATTTGGCCAACTATGATAAACTCGTAATTGTGCTAGCGCTATTTCCTTTGCTGGAATTGCAGTTGGAAAATTAACGCTAAATTCAGGATTGGTTGAACTTAATGATATCATAGTAGTTTTTGATGGCGTCGTATTAGCTACGATCTGCTGTAATAATTCTAACGATGACATTATTTAAAATACTCCGTATTTAATAGAGCGGAAATTCAACCCTCCACTTTATCATTAGAATCCACTTTGAATGCCTCATGATAAGTTTCCATTATCGTTGCGAACTCCTCATCGGATATTTTGCCATCGCTGAGATACACCGAAAGATACGATGATAATTTAGAATAAGATGCTGTTGCTGTGTGCAGTTTCATTATGTACTCGTTTAGTGTATCATTTATACACGTAGATATTTTCTTAGCGATAATACTGAAAATACCTGCGCATGTTATTGCCGTTGAAACTGTAATTGTTACAACTGCAGGAGCTGTCATCGTTATTGTTGATAGTAATAATCCAGTTCCAGCAATAACAGCAGAAACCGAGTATACCATTATATCAGTAACAACCATACGTCGCCGATATTTTTTTACCTTTATCGTGTAATCGTCGATGATATTTTTTAGTTTAGTTTGACACTCACATACTTGAGCGTATCTGTGACGTTGAACGTCGATAAATGACTCTTGATTCATTATACTTATCTAGGTAACTAATTGGGGAGTTTCACATACAAATTCCAAGCACCACCAGTATAGTGCTCTGGTTAATTTTTTATCAGATGCTTCCAGCAGAAATGTTTCTTCCGCATCTTTATTTATTATGACGGATACAACTCCAGAAAAAGTATCGTTTGAATAACGCCATGGAAATGTAGTAAATATACTGAATTTTGCACTACTAAATACGGACAGTCTATACACACCAGTGACTTCTGCGGTGTGTTTGAGATTATTATCTTGCAGTGTCCATACTCCTAATCCTGATGCTACTGTGTATACTACGTTGAAGATCTGCTTGTGAGGAATTTTAATAAGATTCGTTTTTTCAATGATATTAGGAATTCCACTAACAATATCGTCGATTTTCGTGTTAATGTCGGTAAGTTTTAAGTTAACGACTGGTGGAGTTCCAAAAAATTCGTTAATAGATTTGTTTATATTTCTACGGAAATTTAGAAATGTTTGTACATGATTAATATAATCAGTTCTAAATGCAGCAATTCCATCATTGATTGTCGTTAACGAAGTCGTTATTGGAATTTTCTTATCGTCGACGTATTTTTTAGTTGCAGCGTCAAAATCTGTTTCTGGTGTTCTGAGATTATTAATACCATTATTATTCATGTCGAGAAATGCACGCATTATACCACCGCGCACTGACACGTACTTGGATTCTTGATCATCGACGTATTTTTTTTGTTGCTGCTTCTGTATCTGCGATTGGATCTCCAAGATATGTAATTTTTCTTCTTGACATAATAATGTCACCGGTAAATACATCACCAGTTTTCTTAACATAATCGTTAACCGACTTACTGGAATCCTGTATTTTACCTTGATCAGTAAAAGTAACGATATTATTAACAACCGCGTTGGGAATTCCTACAAGTACATCTGGTAGTTGTATGTTACTCGTTTTTAATCGTCCTTGTTTGTCATGAAAAACGACGACTTCATTTTGATCCACACTTGTGATATTTAATAAATCATCGATTTCATTTCTGAGTTGATCAAGAGTTGTGTATTTAGATAAATCGACCTTCTGATCTTTGCGAGTAGATCTTCCATAAATATCTACCATTATATTTACTGATATCTGTTTAAGTGTGATACCGTTCAGTAGTGAACGCGTGCACGACTTTATGAGGTGGTTTTGTTGATTTTGATAGAGCATCAAGTACATTAAGTACTTCACGACCACATATTGGTGGATCAGTTAATGTTTGTGTTGGTAACGTTGAATACCAGATTGGAGCAGTATTATTGCTGACATAATGAAGAAATTCTTTTGGTGGCGCTAATCCATACGAATCGAAATAAATAATTCCACGTGGATCAATTGCATATCCGACCCAGTGCGCGCCTGGGCCAGAGTTTTTATCAAGATTAATGATACCGGCTTCAATATTGTTTGGTTTTTTTGGCAATTGATCGCGCATGAAAACACCTCTGAAGTTTTTTATTTTTAATTTTTTAGCAGCATTAAGTAAATCAAAATTGGACATAGGTGATATTAGTAAACTGTCCCGGGAAGTCTTAGACCCTTTCCGTACCACGAATACTGGGTCCCTGGTAATCTTAGACCCTTTCCGTACCACGAATACTGGGTTCCTGGTAGTCTTAGACCTTTTCCCTTTTTTTTTTATTCCTTGTCCGGTTGCTTTCTTTAACGCCATTCCAGCAGCTGTTCCAACAGCACCTAGCGCAGCTGCTTTTGCAACAGCTGGGGCTGCAGCTGCTATTAAAGCTGGTATAGCTGCGAGAAGTGGAAATATACCACCCGATTTAGCAACGTCTTTGATGGCGCCCGCAGAAAGATTAAGTTTGACGCCTTTATTTGATTTTTTAGAGTCATTGAAGTTTCTGAACTGACGCTCGGTCAACGATAGTTTATTTGCACCGGTCATCTGTTCTTGCTTTAGCGATATTTTTATTCCACAGTTATTTTTTGATGCTGATTGCAGTTTTTTAATCTGACCAGGAGTCAGACTCACACTAACGTGATGATATGACATTATTAATATTATGAACAATCTGATTACATGTTTTCTACTGGAGCATCAATAACTCTCATTCGTCCACCAACACCTTCGAGTAACATCGATTTATCGCTGAGTATAACGGCGATTGCTCTATAATTAGGAATATCTACAACATTTCTATTAACACGCGCTCGAAAATGAATATCTACAACAGATTGTCTGGTTAAATCTAAATCTTCTAGTGAAAAGTAATAAATCGGATACAGCGATGTAAAGTCTAGCTGCGATATTTGTAAACCAGTATCAATATTTTGATCACGTCCCATGAACGACATAAGACAATGATATGCACGTGCTACATGATTTTGATCGAAATTTAACAAAATATCCTCGGATGGTTCTTGGTGTCCATTAATCCTTAATGAAACCTCAGAAACACCAAGATTGTCAAATATCATAATACTAAGATTTTGCGAGTTTATTCGTGCAGTATTTTGAAACGCAATAAATATATGTCTTGGTGCAGAAACACCTTGCTGAGAAGCTATCTGCCATGTAAATAAACCATCAATTGCACTCTGAACAACATCTGTGGTCATTGTTAACCATGATAACGTTGATTTACCGCCTTGACTCATAAAAGATAACAACCGGTCTTCTTCAGATATTGACGGAGTCATCACTGGCATCCACAGGGAAAGTTTTGTTAGTACTACTATACCAGGATCAGTACCGGGGAGTCGCCAGATTGCATCATCGTCTGTGCCTTTTCGTACTAGTACAACTGTGTGTTTGGCTCCGAAAATAACTTTTCTAACATTTCTACAGAATCCAAAGATATGTGACAGTGGAATTGCACATGAAAATACTCTTCTTCCACCACGCAACATTGCTCGACGTGATCTAAATCCTAAGTTAAATTCTTCATCTACATTAATAATCATTGTTTGTACATCCACATCGGCGGTTCTAGCAAAATTTCTTGGTCGTCTTATTTCATATTGTTGGTACTCTGGAGAATTAGAAGTATCTTTCGCAAACATCATTGATGGACCAGCTGATCTTGAGTAATCGTCGCTGTATCTTGCAAGGCCTAGTATTGTCGTGGCAACGTCGACGTCTTTCTGAATTGATTCAATATTTTTCCGTCAATCATATACGTAGCGCTAGCAAACAACGCCATAATACCATTATTAACAAAACCGACACTAACATCAGCGGCGTACTCGGTATTATCTGTCTTTATAATTTCACCTTCTACTTCAATAAATGCCTCAGCGGGTAGGAAATACCTACTTGTATCCTGAACCTGTAGTTCGATTCGCCCACGCTGATTTGGCAGTCGTGCGTCATAAGAATAATACTGATAATCGCGCACAGACTCATCTTTGAGAACTGGTGCGTCCATGTCAAACGCGGGGTCAGATGTGCGCTTAAACATCTTTATTATTATCGTCTTCGTCTAACACGAAGACCACTTCGAGAAGTGAGACCACTTCCTGCTATCAGACTAGCGGTTATATTTTTTTCTTTGTCTGACATCGGGACATCAGCTAATTCTGCTAGTTTTTGATTAGCGGCTTGATTTATTATTTTACTTACATTTGCGGGCATCACTTCAGTGCTAGCCAATTTCACAGGCTGAGGTCGGGTCGCTTGTGGTCTGCGTATTAATCGTGATAGTCTATCTTTGATTGCTGAGAATGCTTTGCTAGCAATATTACTAACAGCGCCTATACCTTTTTCACGAACAACATCAATAGCTTTCATTCCTAGTTGTTTTGCAATCGGTATTGCTTTTGGGGCTATTCTTCTAAACAGACCCTGAACAACATCACCTAGTCCATCTCCGTAGGTCGTTTTGTATACTGGTAATCGAGAGTTTATTACCCTGACCATGGTAGGTCCACGTTGAGTACCATGCACGATCATTTTGTTATTAAATGACTTTATCACTAATTGTATCTAATCACTGTGGTAATCATCGGCGATTTCATTAATGAGAGACCGATATACATTAATATCCATGATACCACCTGTAAATAATCGTTTGCAAATATCAGCTGCTTCATTAATGATTTCTGGGGAATTATTACCAGCTCGTTTTCCTCCAATGAGAATTTCTAGTCGATCGACATCAGCAAGAACGTTATTGGGACAAGTAATAAGGCCACTTCCTAGACCACTTCCAGTTGCTCCAGAAGTATCATAAAATTCTTTTTCTTCTTCTTCCTTACCTGTTGTTTGGACTGGTTGTAGTTGTTGTGATCGTGGTAATTTAATTTGTGGTGATTGTGGTAATGTTGCAAATTCTTCTTTTTGTTGTTGTTGTTGTTCTCGTCGTTGTTGTCGTTGTCGTTGTATCTCCTGTTGTCGTTGTAGTATCTTGTGTTGTTGTAGTAGTGGTTGCAGTCGTGGTAGTGGTCGTTGTAGTGATGGTAATTTAAGATGCGGTGATGATAGTGGTGATAATTCAAATTGTGGTGGTTGTGATAATCGTTTACTTCGTTCAGTCTCTTCTATATATCTATGTATATCCTCATCAAATCTGTTAAAACTCATAATATCTTTATTAGATCTGATTTCTGGAATACCAGTAGAAACACGATATATATCCTTGATCCAATTGGCAGAGCTTAATGATTTAACATATTCTGGTTTTACATAATTTTTTCTTTCATAATATCCAAACGCGGCAATATCAAATAATTTGGTTGGGCCCCTGATAGCAGCAATACCTTCAGGCGTAAATTTATCTATTATATTAATTCTGGTTCTTGGTGGTTGTGGTTGTGGTGGTGGTTGAGCTGCTTGTGGTGCTTGTGGTGGTGGTTGAGCAGCTTGAATACGACCAGCAATATCAGCAGGCAATGTTGCAAGAGCTTGTTGTGTTGCTTCGGTTGCTGTAACAATTTTCTTCGTTGGTTCGACAATTGGTTTAAATAATTGTTCTGCACCTTCTGCAAATTCCATCTTATACTCCTGACGCGATTGTAGTTGTTGCTTAACAGAATCACGAACGGGTAGATATTTTTTAATTGCCTTTAGTCGCTCTCGAGCTAATTTAGCTGAGTGTGGTTCTCCAATACTCATTATTGATAATATTAATACTTGCTGTTTAATTTATAGCAGCAGGAAGGGTGAACGACATACGCGTAGTGACCAGCACGTGAAAAATCGGAAAAAATCTGGTCAATTAGAGAAGTTTTTACTGTTAAGGCAAAAACTTTTTTTTTAGCCTTCGTAGGAACCCTTAAATTTCAAAAATAAGGTCTCTACAAAGTTGTAGGGTTCACCCTTCCTGCTGCTCATTCACATCGAGATACCCATACGTTCTTGCATGGTAAACAAACGTCATAAAATGCACGGTATCAATTACTTTTCATACAAACATCAATAAATTCGGTCACATCAATACATATTCCTAATCCCGCTAAACTAAACCATATCACAATAATCAGACGCATTTCTTTACCCTTCACTCATACAAAGTATGAGTACAAATATTCAAATATCCATGTTCTGAGATATCCATACGTCCATTGCAACTAATCTTACGTATTTCAACCATTTTCCAAATTCACAACTCAAGCATGTGTAAACTCTAACATAACACATTAATAAATGCACTAGTTTACTACGAAGTAACTAATAGCGAATTACAAAATTAATTCTGACCACAAGCTAACAATCTACATAATTCTCTACGTAAAACTCAAGCCCATTTCTCAAATACGCGTGTAAATGAAACACTACATAGGTAATTCTAATACTAAACGATGCTAGTAATTAAGTATACATACTACAAATAATTACCATTATGATACCGTAATATTCTGCAAAAATCGATCAAATAACTTACTGACCATTTCGAAGCTTTGTCTTTCCTTAGAACCTACCTTTATGTTTTACCGCCAAATTACGAGTGGCTCTCTCGGAGTAACCTTATTGCTTAGCAATCTGTCTAGGCGAAACTAGAAATAAAAATAGGGTAATGGACAGTACTCAAAAAGTGGGGTTGGGATGGCATAATAAAAGTTGTGCGATGGATAGTAATCAAAGGGAGGCGATTGATAGTAATAGAAACGTCAGGTGTCAGACAGTAATCATAACTAGGATACTGAATAGCAATGAAAAAATTAGTATTGTATAGTAGATAAATTCGCGATGGATAGTAGACAATTAATTGTTGGATAGAAGATAACGAAGTGCTGGATATTAGATAACTAAGTGCTAGAGAGTACATAACTGGGTGTTGAATACGGGATCATAATAATAAACCTATTGACCAACGGCATAATGTTAATTTCCCGTTTGACAACAAAGCGCCATTCTAATATTCAGTTCATGTTCGAACCAATAACGGTCTTATAAACATCCAGCGTAATGTTAATTCCTTTTCGACCCCAGGGTTGAATATACTGTTGCTCCCATTTCATTTCGGCAACTTCTAATAATGTAATTAAATAGACAATAACAATGTGCTCTTGAACGCACAGATGCCAACTTTATAGTCTCAATGTTAAAATCCAGTAGAGGTCCAATCAAAACATCACTCAGCCATTTTCTTCAGGTCGTGAAATAACTCAGCTTGACGAAAGAGACCGAGGATGTTCCAATGTGTAGAGTGTCCCCAGTTTAAACAGAGGGCATAATCTTAACTCATGTAGAGGCAGAGGGCTTCACATATAACTATTTGAGTGGTTCGAAAAATATTCCCCTAGACTTTTTAGTATAGGGAAAGTATCTTCAAAACAAATACAAAATAATGAAAATACGAGTCCTTTATAAATAACAGATCATTTATAATAGCGTACTAAATTGTATTATAATAATTGATAATAATGGTGTTATGATACAATAAAATCAAATGCTAGCACTAGCATTTAATTTTGTTTTACAAAATAAAAGAATCTGTCACAACAAAAGGGTTTATTTTATGCTTGGCCGTGAATTTCTTTATTTTCTGAGAGAAATAATCTTGCTAATTCACTGGATGAAATACAATACATAGTTTCTTTAATTGTTTTTCAATGAACAATGATAACCAATCACCTTATGAAATAATGAACTTTTGTAAAGACGTAAGTGATAAACACAACTGCTTCGCAAACATGAGACCCAGGTTCAACCCCAACAATGTGCAAATATTAATTTTTCTTTATTTTTTATGTGCTGGTTTACTTTGAATTGGAAAAGAGAATTATGTTACAACATATATTTTGCGCGAATGTGCACAAAGCGACGGAAGGCCATCGCTGCCAAAATATTAAACTAAAATAAAATAAGTAACTTTCGAATAAACCAAGGAATCATAAAATGAAACAAGCAAGCTTGTTAAATAATATTAACGTTCAGACAGCAAAATCAATACTCAAATAAAACATAACAGGCACAAACGAAACAGGCAAAATGAAAAATAAACGAAACAAGCAACGCAAAGCCAAAATAACGGTATTTAAAACAAGATCGATACTCAAATAAAACTAACGCGGCACAAACGAAACAGACAACTGTCAAAAGAAACAAAGAAAACACGAATGAAACAACATAATTCAAAAGAAATAAACGGTGTTTAATCATATAAATAGAAATCAGGTTGGTTAAGCCAACTTAAAATGAAACAAAGATAAGACTGAAATGGTAAAGAAACACACACATACATCGGCGCCCGCAGCATGAGTCAAAATCATACCCGAAATCATACTGCATATATATATATATATATATATATATATATATATATATATATATATATATATATATATATATATATATTCGGACAAATTTAATCATGCAAATGAAGCTGAAAATGTCACAAGATTCTGTTCAAAACGCTTAATAAATATTAGCTTTAGTTTCAGACTGCTTCTTATACTAACTCTCCCGGCCGTGACTGACTGACCCCACCACCACCCCACCCCTGAAAATCCTGACCCCCACCCCCACCCGCTTGCACAAAGTCCTGACCTCCCTGCAAAAAATCCTGCGGGCGCCCATGCACACATATACATCAACCATGCGCGAACACTATTGACAAATGAACGAAAACGATAGTCAACAGAGCAACTTTATGAAAAGCACAGAGGGCGTCCCAGCATTATAAGGCGAATTTTATTTATTGAACCACGAGCGCAGAACATTTGAAAAATGCGTATCAGGTGAAACAAATGAATTAACTATGAAGCAGCCGATTTGTTGTCGCACGCCGTAAAAAAGCAACAGAGGCCGCCGCAGCCCACTCTGATGATTCCAGTACCATCATCACGATCGCCCAATAATTGGCTAGGTCAGCACCATCCAACACAGACAGTTATTTCGAAGAGTTTCGAATGGAATAAGCTTAATTGGTTGTGAAATGTTTGTTTTTTTTTCCATTTCTAATCAATTCGGTTCATTTCATTAGAACCCGATAAAACAACCAACGGGTGTGTTGGTGTGGTTTCATTAAATACTGAACCTCTTATATGAGAGAGAGAGAGAGAGAGAGAGAGAGAGAGAGAGAGAGAGAGTACTCTATGGGCAATCCCTGGTGGAGTATCCCTGGATTCTGGTTATGCTCGACATACTAGCCATAAGGATTTTTTTTGGTGTGAGTGGGTGGGTTTTTATAACAACAAATTAAAATCAAGTGATGAACATATAACCCTCTGAGTCGCTGAAGATTTTATTACAAGGTCTTCCATCTGAATAATTTGTTGTCGGTAAAATACCATTTTTTTTTTTTTTTTTGTATCTGTGACAAAATGAAAGTATCAAGTGATAATAACTATCATCTCCTTGTCAAATAGGTTACACGGTTAAACATCCTTCTTCATTGGAACCAGATTCCTCCGCATATGGTTATATAAAATGCGTACTTGTTAATAACTTTCAGGCATACCAAGTAGAGTGAGACACACACACATTTTATTAAAAAAAATAAAAATAATAATCGTTTAAAAAATTATTATTTTAATGGTTAATTGAATTTATTGTCTAATAACCTTAGGTACAGGGAGAAGCTGACATATTAATTTTACTTGCGTTTTGGTCTTGTTGTTTTAAATACCGTTTATTTCGCTTGTCGTTTGCTTGTTTTATTCGTGTTTTGTTTCTTTTGACATTGGTCCGTTTGTGTGTGCGTCGTTTGTTTAATCTGAGCATTGATCCTATTGTCTGAGCTTTAAATATTTTTATTTCTATAAACAAGTTTGTTAATATTTTTATTTCTACAAGCAAGTTTGTTCTATTTTAGTTTTTCTATGTTTATTTGAAAGTTACTTATTTTATTTTACTTTCATATTATTGCGGCGATGGCTTTCCATACAAAACACAGCAGAACGTAACGATAAACAGCTGACATTATCGCTCTTGGATACCGTAAGAAATCAGTTATTTTAGTATGTTATATGTAGTTTTAGCAAATACGTTTGAACATAAAATAAAATGAAAATTTACTTGTTCCGAGTGAGTAACGGATATATTTCATCTCATGGGTGAAAAACTTAAGTACTGCCATTTAAGGCTTTTCCATTTGTGAAAATACTGGGTTTGTCACCAACGCTATGAAATTCCCACAGTGTCGGCCTATTCAAGTTTCTAATGTTGCAGGACGTCCCACACCTACTTTATCGTCTGCTAACCGACTTTCAACTTGCCGCTCGAACGGATTGTCAAGAAATTCCTGTGCGTATCGTCTGTTTTAAAATCCTTCAGTAATTTTATTTCCATAAAACGACACGTTGTAAACACATTACATCCTATTCATTGTTGTTTCTCTTCAACTTAATAACTTATTTTTATAAAATGTTGAACATTAACTATTTTTTTAAATCTGCTTAGTTTGCTGAATATCTCTTGCCAATTAGTGACATTGTTACGTTGAATATTGTAAAACCAGCTATAAACCTGACCAAGTTCCTCGGCTGAAATGCTGACAGAAAGAGTCCAAAGTAATGTATTCTATTTCCAAAGCTCGATGCATAAACATTACATCTTCCAAAACCAAATGCAGAATAGGCCGACATATTGCGAGTCATGAAAACACATGGGCAGTATCCCATGTGTCCAACATTAGTATTATTTTGAACAGAACATTCTGGTGACAATTGCAGTTTCTCAGATAGCAAGCATTGCAGTATTTTA
Source organism: Megalonaias nervosa (assembly GCA_016617855.1). Classification (NCBI taxonomy): domain Eukaryota; kingdom Metazoa; phylum Mollusca; class Bivalvia; order Unionida; family Unionidae; genus Megalonaias; species Megalonaias nervosa. Next base: position 30,309 of record JAECUM010015813.1, on the reverse strand, counting down.
TTTTGGTCAATGGGTCGAAATCGGTGACGGAAACCTTACATGGGTAGAAAAGCCCGCCTGCTGTATATCCATTACTAAGAGCAAGCAAATATCCTCTCTATATTCTTCGAATATTTTCATATTTAATTTTTTGCAACAAAATTACATTAAAATATAAACTTTTTGCAATGAAAGTTCATTTTACGCAAAACAGTATAACTTTAGATTTTTTTAAAAATTGTTTAAACGGTTATTCGTCGTTACTGTATTTTTCTGCCACGGAAAAGGGAGGCTATCTAACTTAGACTCAGTGATAATTTCCCTTGCCATTGTAGACTGGTGTTTTCGTTTCGTTATTATTTGTACTCCAATAGAGCAAGAACTAATTCGCACAATATTTATATGAGGCTCAGGAAACACTTCCGTAAATATTGAGTTATATATGATCGCTTATAGATGAAATTTGGAGAATAATAATGTTATTAGGACATTATGCTCGGTATTCAACAGCTAAGGAATAACAAAATTCAAGTAAGGTGACAGAAGGCAAATCGCGAAATGACTTAGGCTGATTCAATCTATTTATACTGACCTAAACTTAAAAATGCCCTTGTCAGTGTTCTACAATATATATATATATATATATATATATATATATATATATATATATATATATATATATATATTAGAGCTGGTATCACGAAAAATTTTGTACCTTGGTATTTTGCTATACGTACAACGGTATACTGCAATTAAGGACTAACAATTCGACGTTCAAGGGCACGGGCCTGACACATTTTTTTCATGAGTAGAATAACACTATCCGAGATACAGCGTACATACTGCACATATATTTTATTTATTTCACATGCAAATACACGAACTAGCATTTACAGTGGAGTTAAGATTCACTACATTCCACTGTATAATGATGGTGTGTTATGAAATCTTCACATCCCTGCCCATTGTGTCCAAAAGAAACCATAGTTCTGTACCTTTTGCTGTTATTCATAATCCTCTTTGCAGATGGATAAGTTGCTTTTCTTTCTTTTTTCGAGCTTCTATTTTCATTATATTGATTAAATAAATATAAGACACACTTATGATTTAAACATGAAAGATGGTTTCAATGAAGAAAGTAGAGCGTTACAAACACAGATTGGTTAACTTATTGAACATTCAGCTATTCACTTACTGGCAAGTATATTGAAATGGAGGTGGAGAATATAATCTAAGTGAAACGACAAACCAACTAGAGGTAATTCAAACATTTAAATGTACTCACAGTTGTTCTAATTCATTAATATACTTTAATTACCATTGTGACTGATCATACAATTGTTTTTATCTACCCTCTTTTTCTTTTCCCTTTCTGTTGGTCCATTTGTCTGTACATTTTAACAACATTCTTAGGTCCAGAGACATGACATGGACAAAAATCAGTCACACTCATTTTTTCATGGAATTTCACTTGTTTCTTGCTATGAAGAGAGAGAGAGAGGGAGAGAGAGAGAGGTACATTGCATTTGGTGAGACTGATATGCTGACAGACCAACCATCTGAGTATGAGTGGGGTTGGGTGGTATTGGGGGCAATCTGCCATAAGGTCATTTTTATATTGTCCATCCCAAATGTTTCACTGTTGCTTGATTAGTCTGTCACCTGACCAGCCAACACAGTGTGTGACCGAGAGAGAGAGAGAGACTGAGAGCAGCCTTTGGACATGTTAATATTCAAAAATAATCTGTTTTTAGAACCTTATTATAGATTTAAAGAAAGAGAAACAAAAACAAAACAGAGCATTAAATACAGTGTGTGCCTTCTAAGCAACAAATTTACTTTATACTCCTAACAGGCTATTTCAGCTTTGTATTATTGGTATTGTGAACACTGTAGATAAATCCCATGGAAAGTGTACACATACCATTATGATGACCTAGGTTCTTGTAGGTTGCAGTTCAGTTTCAAAGTTTTCATCAAGCTGAAATTTTTTTCCCCCTCACTCCACAGATTTGCATGTATTTTTTTCCCTTACACATGATAGAGACGGGGAAATCAAAGAGGAACACCTCATTGTCATCCTGGAATTTTGCAATCATTTATGACTCTTTCTATTGATAGAATTATGTCCAAATAAAGAAATTAAATTATACCAGTAATTCATCATAATATATACATTATAAGAAATGTTGTAATATATAAATAACAGGAAATCAAATCTTATACTGAACAAAAGAGGAAAGTAACAGAGTAAGGAGCTATTTTTTTCAGACAATACCAGATATCAAACTAACTTAATTTCAGTGTTTCCTTTTATCTGCCAGCATTTATTATAAGTACCCATGTTTTTGTAATCACTTCTCTTTCAAATAAACCATTTTCTAAATGACAAGGTTTGCATTTGCATAAATTCAGTCTCTTTCATCATTGATTAACCTCAAAATAAATTAAATATTCCATGCCACATGTGTGACTTGAACATAAAAAGTATGTTTCACCAGTGGCTGCCAAAGACAAAGACTTAAATTTGCAACTTGACTGATTAGAACAAACCTTGAATGTTTTCATTGCCAGATAATAATAATAATAATAATAATAACATCTTTATTTTATGAGGGTGACATAATTAGTACAAAAACTAATCTTCTTTGTAGCCCACAGTTATCTACATATATACAGACAAATATATAAAATACAGCTGGGAGACAAACATGATACAAAAAAAGTTAATGGATTGTTGTACACAAGAGCAACTAAGTACAAATTCAGCACACAGCATGTATACACAAACATGCATGATTGAAAACTCTTTCATGCACACACTCATATAGACACACGTGAACACAGATATTTTGTATACAGATATACTGTACCACAAAGTTGAATATTACCGGTTATAGGTGATAGATGTTATCTGGATTGCATCCATTTCGAACACCTGTGATGAAAGGAGGGCACTGATGATGCTTCTTTAACATCTGTAGGTAGATCGTCATCATCATCCCTTAACCTAAGAGGTCAGTGGGGCACCACAGTTGACTTTACAACCAATTCTCTCCATCTTTCCCTGTTCTCTACTGACCTTTGGGAATCTCCAAATCCCATGCTTGTCCACTCCTTAATGTTGTCTTCCCACCTCTTTTTCTGTCTGCCTCTTCTTCTGCACCCTTGCGTTGTATCTTGCAAGATTGTTTTTGCCAGTCCAGATGATCTTGAGACATCACAGTAGATAGTTCCAAATAACTGGACCCAAGAAAGGCCAAACTATTTTTATTTAATTCAGTTTTGGGCCTAAGTTGAAGAAAGTTATTAGATGATATAGAGCTTGGCATCAATAGACTGAAACTGTATTGATATTATTTGTCCTTTTACTAAACATATCATTTATATAGTTGGGCATACAACTATTGGAAACTTTATACATAAATTTAGTCTTTCTTAAACATATTATGTCATAGATAATCATGATTTTCAAATACTTTGTACATTTGTGGACATTATTAACTTTGTTGTCATGGATAATTCAGATTGGTTGTTTTTGAAGTCATTTTTCAACCATACTAGCAAAAGCAGTTTCACATGAATGATTTGGGTGGAAGCCTGATTGTCTGTCATACAGCAGATAGTGTTTATCAAGAAAAATCATTGGGGAATCATGAGACAGCTTTTAGAGAATTTTGTATAAGACAGGAGGGATTGAAATGGGTCTAAAAAAATTATTTCACAGCAGGTAGAAGCAAACTTGTATGACATGGGGGGTGGGGTTGAGCTGTGCACAGAAGGAGCTCACTAAAACTGACCTTTTTAAGAAATGTATAGGTCTTCACTTGATACCATACCACAATGAGATTGTTTTCTCTCAGCATTTCCCTAAATGGGTCTTTGTGTTTGTAGTATTTTACTTTTGTGTTATTACCCATATATTGATATCAACATGTTGGCTAACACAGATGAGCTTAATAAGTGCCATTTTTTTCTTATGCTGGATACCTGAAAGGAAGGCCCAATCATTGAGCAGAAAAAGCATGGTGATTTCTTCTAACTGTCAAGCAAGCATACAATGCAGGCATCCTGATCATGGCCCCCAGGATTTACAAGAAATGCTCCCACATCTTTCTTGTCGTTGGCCTGCAGTCTGTCATATGAAGGCTTGTCGAGACATACAGTGGGGTGGATAAAATCAAAATGGTTCTTAACAGCCAGTTAGAAAGGTACAGAGGCATGCATGCTCTTGCTGCAGCCAACATTTTGTATGATGAGGCTGAGCTTTACACAAGTATGTGTTTAACTTGCCTGTTGCCTGGGCCATTATTTCAGCTTGCAGCATTATGCCTTTGCTCACGTTTTCTGTATGTCTTCTTGGCCAGTTAGGCATGTAATCTTCCATATAGCTCATGACACTGACAAGGTGAAGCTTATTTTCTTGGAACTCACCAATATTGATCTCTGGTAACTCCACATCCTTTGCTGGTATTGCACGTGCCTATTGGTTTACAATGCACTTGATCATCATCAATACCTTGTTGATAAGGGGTTGTAGAAATACTCATTATCATGTGTGAACTCAGCTCTTTGTGTCATGTTCTTCAAGAGTATGACTGTTGCCTTTATGCTTTTCACTGATGTATGTAGGTTAGCATTCCTAGTAGTTTCACTTGTGTTTGCACTGTTTTTGCATTTGTGCAGCACTCAGGTGTACAAGATAGCCACTTATTGCTGCACTGTTGGTGTAGCTGTTTGTGTTCTGTTCACCTATTATAGTCAGTAAACATGACCTCAAATGTGAGGCAGCCTGAGAAGCCAGACTGGTAGTTTGAAGTTGAGCAGGTTCCCAAATGCAGCAGAGATACTTGACACAGACATCTGTGATGTGTACACATAGCAGCTGATTGCCCTTGAGCTCGACTCATCTTGACCACAATGTGACCCAGGGTTTTCAGTATTGTATTTTGAAGTCAACTGATGCTACTGGGTCACCACTCAAGCAGTTGTGAATGCCTGTTTGATGTTGCAGTGCACAATGACACTATTTCCACCGAGGTTGGGAAATCTGACAATAGGTACCTGGTTTTGGTCTGTGTTGCTTGGGTTATTTGTCATGGTGACAGTAGTATGGGCTTCCTTTACACCAAGCATACAGCAGAAGGAGTAGAATGGGTCAAGTTTTTGTTTTTTTATTGAGACATGCTTTTGGTAATATTGGAGCTTGCATGTCCTTTCTTTAATAAGAGCACATAGTTGATTCAGCAAAACATGACTGAAGGAAGCTTTGACACCGAAATGACTGGCTGTGGGAAACATATTAATGATAACTCAAAATCCACAGTGCAAAGATTGATGACTTCTGTAACAAAAATGGAAGAAAAACAAGACTCTGTCTTTGCCAACTATAACATGCAAAACAGTAAATTAATGCTCTTGAGGCAAAAAATATGGTTATGAGCATGGAGGAAAAACTATATCATACACATTTTTTTGCAGGATAAAGTCCACAGCTGGGTCATATATAAATATCTGGCGACAACCAAAGGGTAGAAGATACGGCCGTCAAGGAGGCATTAACACAGGAGTCAGATAGCCCCATGATGCAGGAGATCCCATGTCTCAACAAGGTAACTGCAAACTCACAAATGTGTGGTTGCAAACAATGCCACCAAAACCAGCAAAATCAAAAACAACATGGACACATTAAAAAATTGATAGAATGATCCCAAGATCATTGAGCATGAGCAGCTACAAGCCCAATGTGTAAAGCTAAGGAGGTGGAACTCAATGACCTTTATTGGACACAGTAAAAGGAAGACTCTGCAACCAAATTGCTGCTGTCCAAGAGGCTATGGGTCAAGTTACCCACAACAGCTACAAACCCTATGAAGTAGGGTTTCATGATAACCTCAGTTCTCACTACACAGTCACAGTAGGAGGCATGGTTAGCACAGTGCCATCTCCAGCCCTGTCACCTACGTTCCTTCAGTGTAAAAGAAATTGTAAAAAGCACCTGAACCAGCTGATGGGATGCTGAAAGCGCTAGCAGAAGAAGTAGCTGTCTCTGTGCTTGAAATTATCTGGTCAATTGTGTCATTTTTGCTAATGATTGCTGGCAATTCCATTAGCTGCCTGGCTGACTGACTGGGAACCTTGTGGTGCTTATCAATATGTTAGCTGCCATGTTTCTTCTTGTTATTAACTCCCACATGAGTAAAAAATGTCACACACTCTGTGGAGAAACCAGATTTTAGTTAGCCACATTGCAATACCACTTGTGACTAGTTCCATTTTATTTATTCCAATAAACAATAACTATTGCTATCTTCATATAATGTACATTGTAATACTCTCCTTAAGAGGGCCTCAAGGGAGAATAGTCCTTTTTGACTAATGAGTCACCCTCTATAAATAAAGCGTTATTATTATTATTATTATTATTATTGGTTTCATGGTCTTTGACTTCTTTTGACACCTGCACATTTTGCTTGGTGCTGGTTTGTGACACTGTTATGCTTGCTATGGGTGGGTCAAGGCTGACCTCTTAATGCATCATTGGCTGTGATTGTTGAGCCATCATGCTTTGCACTTGTTTGGGCAGTTGTGTTGGCATCCATATTGAATTGACACTGGTGCACACCATCATATTTTCATCCACTGCAAGATGTTTGTTGATAAACTCCCCATAGTTGCCAACTTTAAGCGCCATGCTAGCTAGGGTCATATAGAAGCTGCATGCAACAACAGTGTAATCTAGCTTATTTTGGCATGTCCAAAGAATGAATGATACTTATTTAACAATTCATGGGCATTCTCCACTTGGATGGCCATCTTTACTACATTTGCAAGCAGCTCTTTTAATTTGTAAATTAAATGCCTTTCTGGTTTCATTATCAAGGTGAGAATTTTGGCTTGTGAGCCAAGGATTGCCCAAATGTACAATAGAATACTTTCATTGAGGCCCTTGACCCTATGGTAGGCAAAGCCTTGTGACTTATCTGGCATAAAATATACAAAATGTTGGTTGTTTTTGCTGCCATGTGTTGTAGCAAGTGTTGTGTTTCCTTGAATGATCCATTTCATACACATTGGGGATGCCATACATTGGTACAGATTAGCTGGTAGATGCTGTTGACACTTTAGGTGTACATTGTTTATTGTACTCAGATCTTAATTTTTACTGTGATTCTTTTGTCAGTCTAAGTTTTTTTCCTCAGACTAAACTCTTTGCGCATGCATTTATATTCAACCAAGTCTATGCCATTTTCAAATACATTCCACACTGTTTGGCCCAGAAAGACACACTGCAGCTGAGTGAGAATCCTTCTCACATTGTAAGTTACATGCAACCAATCAAAGCTGCTTGCCATCTTTGACAGTCTTGCTGCTTTAAGAGGCAACAGGTGTCATGAATGCTGATGCTATAGTCAGTGGTTTTGCACCAACTAAGGTTCACTTTAATTTGCAATATCGTCATTTCTTCCACTCAGTCATAGGTAGTAGATTCTTATCAGGCATGTAAATAAGGTTGAGCAACAACTTGTTTATCTGCAATCTCTCTGCACCACGATAGTTAAAAAGATGCTGCCAACACTATATTTTGTGAAGCTATCAAGGCAAAGTACTTGGCTCTAGAACAAGCGATAGGCACCAACTCAAGTATGTATTTTGTGCTCCAGGAGGCAGGAGGTCACATATAGGCCAGAATGGTTAAACATTTTGGCTGTGCTTGGCAACAACAAATTTAATATTGTTGAAACTGAAACCCCAAAGAACAACACTATTCCCAATGGATATTATAGCATATGATCATGGAAAGAATTAGGGCTGTTGCTTCTGGAGTGACTGCAAACTTCAGATCTGTGCCAGGGTGAACTAGGATCAAGCTCCTGACTCCACCAACACTACTCTCTGGTTCCCTTTTCTGTTGGCCTGAATCTTTGGATTCAACAATGTGTGCTCTCATGGGTTGGGGGTTACACATAAATAGCATTGAATCCACCTGTGTTCATCAACATACCATTGCTCAATGTTCACCTTGATCACAACTGGAAGCATTTTGATTGAAAATGCAGTTCACTGCTACAAACTATTCCATTCAGTGATAAATTCTGTGGAGTTACTTATACTATCTCTTATGGAAAATCAGATTAATGCAGGATATATAAAGGCAGCATCAGTGAACACTCAGTAGTATTTCAAATGAAAAACAAATACCATTTAACATGCTGGAGTGCACCATCACCAGTGAAGTGCTTGCACAAATGCAAACAACAAGCATGATTTGATTCTGTGGTCTTGGCTTCATTGGCATCCGTGCTGCAGTAACCTCGTGGCTAGAACCACCATTTGCTCCATATGCTAAAATCCCTGGCAGCAAGGTTGTCATTGTTAGCATGGCCAGTGCTGCCTTGAAGGCTGTATTCTTAATAGCCAACTGAATCATGTCAATTGGTGGGTTTACTGCATTAAATGCATTTTGTTTGTATCAATGGGATTCAACACAACATTAAAAAAACATTGGCAGATTTACAACAATGATGACGCTTCCACTATCCTTGGTGCCAGTTTTTACTTCAATAACATCCATGGGAGATATGGTGACCAAACATGGGCATTGCTTGTAAACTATGTAAACTAAATGGAACCTAAATGGCACGTGAGAGCAGTAATGCCATTCCATATAATTTCTCACATTAAAACCGTATGATTAGCTTTGCATTCTGTTTGCCACTGGAGACACCATTGGGTGCAAGGGCCACAACATTGATGTTAAGCATAAAAAACATGCTCAGGGATGAGTCATGGGAAAGCAATCAGACATAGAACTTGTATCATTGGTGCCACATATCAATCCTAATTTTGATGACAGAACATTGGAACAGATTGCAAAATAAGTGTCTGTCATTGAGGAAATGCAAGCCCCTGGTGGAAGAGTACCTGTACCAACATAGGATTGACATGGCCACCACAGCAGCAGCTTTTTGCTTCCTGGTCCACCCTCACCAAACTTCAAGAATACAGTGCTGGCTTTTAATAGTTGAAAAAGAATGCAATACCAAATCAGTCTGTTTATGTGTCTGCATTTATCACACTTTTTATTGCATTGTAACTGCCTCATAAGCAATTGCCCTTGTTCGATATGGTCCCCATGTTTGCAGCAGAAGGTTGTGAACTGTTGCGGGTAACATTTTTGATTGATGAGCCAAAAGCTACATACATACCCGACCCCACCACAACCAAGACAGCTACAATCAAAACTTGAAATTCCAGAGTAATTCATACTATACACTTTAGTGTGTGTTTAAATCAAACTCTCACTGAAATTCATAGGGAGAAATGAAAAGCTATGAATTTCAGAGATAATTCAAAACAGTTGCCTTGAGAAGAAGTGCAGGTACAGTAACTGTTGGTGTATATATGTGAGTAGCCAGTTCACCTTGAGAATAACATGTGGTTAGCTTTCATACTTACAGAATGAATTGATACAAGAATAACTGCCCTCAATTAAACCCATATTTTGCCTTGCCATTGTAAACTAGTTTGCCTTTATTGGTTGATCAACAATTTTAGAGTGCATAGGATTGACTGGTGCAAGTCAACACTTTTATACTCCATCTTCTGATAGCTGGCATATGAATAAATGTTTATTATTGTGAGGCTTGCCATACATCAGATTGTAAGCTACGGTTGTTTAGAAAATCCTGTTTGTTAGAGATATTAATTTTCAAACTTTATGGCTCAGTCCACCTAAGCAATGGGTCATGCCAAAAAAGAGTTATAGAGTAGACTGCATACTGTCAGTGTTGCAGGTTACTTTGAAATAATTTCAGATCTGTGCATGTTAGGAAGGATTTCTGATCTGGCACTGGTACTTTGGCATGATTGACTATATTGTACAGTAATGCCTGTCTTTCACACCCAAAAAATAAGAATTGAGCAGAGCATGTGACTCAGGTTTGAATTACATGGCTACTTGATAACAGCAGATGTGCTGAAAATCTGCTGTGTTATATAAGTAACTTGTATTAAACTGGCTATTATCTTTTCTGCACCTTGTAGAGCTGTAGCCCTTGTCCAGCTCACCTAGCGCTGTAACCCTTGTCCAGCTCAACATCTGGTGTGACGGCAGATCACCTGTAACTATATTTAACTGCCATCAGGCTGGCACTAAATATAACAAAGTGTAGTAATTACTGGCATTGTTAGCAATTCATTGACCCCAAAACACCCAACACACATTCTAGCAAAGTTCAGTGTAATGTATTTCTCCAAGAAGTTTTTTGGGTTAGCTCCATATCGGGTCTCTGCCAGCCTTCAGACCAAGTGTTTTATGTTTTCTTTTGTTCATTTGGTGTTGCTTGCTGATGAGAACTAACAATTTGAAGCTTTCTCCCATGTAGTGAACTGTTTGATGGGCAATCATTCAGACCACATTGTATTGCCAGAGGAACTCCTCAGTGGTAAAAAAGACCCCACTAAACCCTCCTTTCTTCATCTAGTGAGGTCTCTTTGACTCCCCTGCAAACAAATCAGGTTGTTTAATATCTCTAACAAGAGCATGGTTCATTCCTTTGTTTTATGGATCTTTTTAACATGATGACTATATCATGCAGAGAAAGGGTTAAGACCTTTCACTAGTAACCATACCGGCAACAGGTCTGGGCAAATATAAAACCTGCAACTAGGAGCTCTTATTTTTTGATGTTGATCATGCATGTTGAGTTACAAAATAATCCATGAAAATGAGCACACAAGAAATATCAAATCTACTTAAAAAAAAGAAAATTTCATGGAGCACGCTACAAAACATTCCAAATGGTAATACTGAGAGTTTCAGAGAGCAGCTTTGGGAGCCATGATGTTCAGATTGATAGCATGCAGGTCACTGTACTAGAATGGTATGGGTTTGAATCCTACGATGAGCAGACTCGGTCCCTCACCATGGTTTGACTCTGGGTAAAGTACTTTACTCCAATTGCTTCAGAATGATATAGTCTTTCATGAGTTGATATGCAGCTAAACACTGATTAACCAATGACCAGTGATTTTGTTTAACTTGACTTATATATTGACTCTATTTAATTTTTCTCATAGTAATTCAGTTTTGGCTATTTCTTTTCCAGGTCTGAATTCATTAGTCAGTAACAATACTCTAAAAGCTAAACTATCCCAGAAATGAGATTGGAGGGACAATGAGGTTCAACAATAAGGAACTTGCCTACCTTGCCCAGCAGGACAGAGACAAATTTGACAAGGAAGGAATTCTTTATATGAAAGATAAGAATGATGGTCATGGTCTTTTCAAGAAAGGATCAGTAGGTATGTTATAAATATCTCATTGTGTAATATATAACCTTACATGGCATGCAGACCACTCCAGTGGCCCAAGTGGTTAAAACATCCTCCTCAGATGCGGGAGGTAGTGGGTTTGAACCACAGCCAATCATACCAAAGACATAAAAATGGTACTAGCAGCTGCCATGGGCACTCAGCACTAAGAGGTTAGTGTTAGGACTGGTCAGCCTGGTATCAGGATCATGTGACTGGGTGAGACATGATGCTACATGTCTGCAGCATGATTCCCCACTGCTAGACACCACTGTTAAATGTCACACTGCAGACATTGTAGCAATATGACTGAAAAATCATTAAAGTTACATTAAAAATCCAAATCACACACACACACACACACACACACACACACACACATTACCATGCATGTTACGTAAGGTTGTATACACATTGGAATATTTTTAACATATACGTCTTCGGGTGAATAATATATTTACAAAGTTTTGTAGTAGTCTTGTCACACTCTCAAGTGCTGAATGGAATTAGAGGCAGGTGTGTAGACAATAGGATTACTATACACCCCATGTTCTATAGAGGTGGAGGTATGATATACTATGGTCATTATCAGAAGATATGCATGTTGAAAAATCATTGTACTTGCACTGTTTTCAGGAGAGTTATGTGCTTATTTTACTATAAAATCCTCTTTCACTGGATAGGGGTGAGATGAAGAAGTGGGGATACATTTATATCTTCCTCTAATTCTTCTTCTTGTTATTTTACTGTACTGTAGAACACACAGGCAGTTATAGCAGGAGGAAATAGATTTATGTAATACATTTGGGATTGCAACTAGTGCACTTTAGAAAAGATATTTTATTGTTGTGTTGAATTGATATACAACACTTAGTGGAATTTCTTGTTTTCTTCATACTTCAACACACTTTTTGCCATGTTCAGCTACTCAGTTGAAATTTGACTGACCATACATAATAGTGTATAAGCTGACCTCCCAAACTGAACATGTAAAACTTCAAAAAGTGTGTGCCCCATGCATAAGCCAACCCATAAGTCCAGTCACATGAAAAATCTTGTTAATGCTTCTCAGTCTGAATGGATGGTCAACTTCACATGGGGTTTCAGTACATGAGGTCCTAGGGGTCCTGATTAGGCATGTGATATCATTTTTGGAGATCTGCAATAAACAATATATACCATTAGTCAACAAGAAAATTTTAAAAAGTTTAAGTTTAGCCCTTGTCCTCTGGATAAGTTGACCTCCCCTTTTCCAGGCTTTTATTTTTTCTTAAATTATTCAGCTTGTATGCAAGTATGTATGGTAAATGCACATCACATTTCTGTTTCTCCTTACTACATCAAAGTTACCCATGAATTTGCTAACAATAAATGAATTTCAGTCTATATTGGTCTGCTCTAACATTTAGAACAAGTAGCTTTCTTTATTAGCGTGCTAGTGTCAGTATTGTACTTGAAGTTGTTCAAGTCACCCAAAGAGGTCTAGAAAATGTACTTTTGTTTTTCCCAGGATTTGTCCAGAGGTTGTTTAGACTGAGAGGGAATTTACTGTTCTATTTCAAAGGAAAGGATGCAGTAAGTATGCATAGCAATATGTCAACGGTGGTTGCTATTGGTCATTAGCCCTTATATAGCAATATATAACAAGGGTGGGTGTTGTTAGCCATTACTCCTTACAAAGCAGTATGCCAAAGGTGGGTGTTATTAGTCATTACTCCTTACACAGCAATATGCCAAGGGTCAGTTTTATTAGTCATTACTTATATAGCAGTATGCTGAGGGTGGGTTTTATTAGTCATTAGCCTTGCATACCAGAATGCCAAGGGTGGGTTTTTAGAGTCGTTACTCCTTTGATAGCAGTATGCCAAGGGTGGTGCTGGCTGAGCATGTTTGTCCTGTCAATACAACATTCTAATGCATGTACAGAGATGACATTCTCCATTCTTTGCCAAATACAAAGTGATTTAAGGAGAAATCAGGACCAGAGAACTGTGGATAGCCTGTTAAGTAGGAAGCTTTATAATTACAGTAAATGTTGTCAGTGTTCATTAGACAGTGAAATGCTGTTTATTTTTAATTTTTTGAAAAAGATCATTGCAGTGTTGTTGCTGTTGGTTTTACACCAATTTTCATTATATGTTAGACATGGCAGCCAGTATAAATGGTGGAGGAAGAACCCAGAAAAACCTCAGTAAGAACTATTGACAAATGGGAAGCTAATGGCAAACTTTTATCACATACCCAGCTTGGCCAAGCACTGGACTCAAAACAATGTAGACAGCACCGAAATGTCAGTGATTGGTAGAGCTAAGCACTTTAGAACACGCAGCTATCCGGGGACCCCTTCATTGTAGTGAACTATAAGATAACTCTTCCTTTTTCATTATTTGACAATATAGTGACTCATATTAATCAATTATTATTGTAACATTATCAGTCAGAATCCAAAATCTGATTCATGTTCAAAACTTGCTGTTTTATTATAGTATGATAAAATACACTTGTTTTGTTCTCAGTCCCCTTGAAATGCAAACTTTATGCCAATAAAAATATCTACTAGTTTAAGTCAACATACTGATCAAAATTTGTAAATCTACAGCTTTGAAATCTTGGTTCTGTCACACATATGTTACTTTTTACATAGCAGTATGCTGAAGGTGAGGGCAATTAGGCTTTACTCCCTACATTGTTTTAACACTAATAGCACACTCATTTCCAGTACATTTTAGGGGCATACAACACTCAGGTGTTGCATTTGCACTGGACATGGGAATTAGTTAAGCTGTTTTTCTTCTTGGCAACTCATATAGCACACATGTACTGTAGTATATGTCAGTGGGGTCATTTAGGTGCATTTACTCATCTTAAATTAAATATTATTGTTCTAAAATTTAATTATAGTAATATAAAGTGTATGTCAATTTGGTCATGCATGTGCAATTATTCAAATTAATTTAAATATTATTAATTGTTCTAAAATTTCATACCAAAATAGTTTAAACAACTTCTTTTCAATGCTGACTGTTGAATGCCCTGCACATTTAATGTCATTTAAAAACTTACAGATAAAAACTATGGATCACTGTGGACTTTTACAATGGTAGGCAGGTACTAAATTGGGTTTATAAAAGAGGACATCAGACCTGTCTTTACAGATAACAGGGTAGCACAAATCTGTTTACAACACACGCTGCTTTCCGGTGAAGAATGGATACAAAATAATACCCTCTACAATGTTACTTTAATCTTCAGTAGTCATCAATAATAATTAGTTGATTGAAATTTCATCTTTGATGGCTGTTGGAGGCACAGTTACTCATTTTTGTAATATAGAAGAAAAAAAGCTATTGACAACACACACTCACCTTCTACAAAATTAACACAAGGTGACATTCTTGATCAGTCTCCCCCCATCCCACCCATCAGTTCAGTTCTAATTATTTTATCCTCTCAGCATGTTGAGCTTCAATGACACATTCCAAAACATGTTCCCCATATATAATGAAGTACTTTAGTCATCACTGAATAATTTAAGAAACAATTTTATGTGAAATTTCTCTGTTGCTTTATGTCTACATGGGTAAGATTTGTAGGCTACACTTCCGGTGTGTCATACATTGAAATATGTTACATTTAATTCTGATCAGTGGTTATTGTTTGTTGCAGTCCAAGCTAAGCAATAATCACCAATCAGAACTAACGTAGCTTATTCCCTGTATGACATGCAGAAAGTATTGGCACCCAAAGTCTTTCAAGTACATACAAATCCAAGTATATACAAAGAATCAGAGAAACCTTGAACAAAAGTGGTTATTAAATGATCTGCAAAAAAACCTAAATCATACATGTGGAACAAGTTTGGAATGTCTCTTTTTATTCTGATATATGTAATCAGTGACTGAATGTGCCAATGGGATAAATAAAATTAACACCGAATCAGCTAGTAGGCAGATATCAAACTGAACAAGTCTGTCAACTTGTGTAAATATTTTCATTTTTTTATAAAAGGGAAGTGGGTGTTGTCAGTATATTTCCTTTTTCACTAACTAAAATGAGTGTCTGTGTCAGTGTCTCTAGGAGGTACAATGTGTTTTTGTTAATATCAGGCGAATCCCCATACATATTATACATAATTATATTGAAGACTACAATACATTTGAATTAAATTCATAATCATGGTAGCAGGGTTTTTTAAATATTTTTTTTACTTACTCAGAACTTGGTCCAATGGTCAAAATTGCTCACCTTTACTGATCACTGCCATCTCACTTCTGTTGATGTGGGTTTGAGTCAACAGGCTCAGCCAATGTGGATATGTGAGAAAGCTGCCAGTAGCTTCCCATGTGTCAATAGTTCTTACTGAGTTTTCTTCCAACAGTTGTACTGGCCATGATGGATATACTATCATGTGCTGATAATAGCGTTTAAACCCCAAAACAACATCAACAACAAAAATCCTCAAGACTGGGGCATAGGGAATTAAACAAGGAAATAATATTTAATTCCTCCTGACCGGAGTCTAGGAAATCAAATAGGGAAATAAATATGTAATTCCTTGGGATTGGGGCCTAGGGAATCAGATGGGAAATAAATATGAGAGAATAGTGTCAAACAATGATATTATGCAATTTTTTTCAAATGTTTCAGTATATTAAGACATCAAAAATTTATAGGATTTACCTAAAAATATATGTATAAATGTTTTAATATACTGAGACAAAAAATGAACAGGTTTTACCTAACTCCTTATGCTTACAGGTAAAATTACAATTTTATTTTCATCATCAGAAATCAGAACCATTGGGTCTGCTGATACTGGAGCGATGTTCAGTGGAGTTAGATCTTGCAGAAGAAGATGGATATTCTTTTGTCATTGGTAAATATTTTTATGCAACATTTTGGTAAAACAAGTTTTGCAAAAACCTGGCATCATGTACATGCATGTTGCAGTCACTGCTATTCACAACAACTAGCAAAGACCAATGATTCTCAAGGGTGTAAGGGTGTAATTTCAATCCTCAGTAAAGAAAAAAAAATGATTTCCCAGTATTGAAAGAAAACACTCAGTAGACAGAGTTCATAATGATGTCTGCTATATAGGTTCAAATTATTGTGCAGAGTTATTACACATTTTTATGAAAATTTTACAATAAGAATTATATGGATGAAATTGTAAAAGATCTGTTGTGAAGAGGAGTTTTAGGATGAAACCACTTAACCATTATGATAGACCAGTATGTCAAATTTAATATCACGTTTTGAAAGAACAGTATTGTGTAACAAGAACAATTCATTTAGACTGTAGTTAGATGAAATATGGCAGTTAAGATGAAGTGAAAACAAAATATGCAGATCATTCAGGATGACTAATGTTGATGGTTGTTGTTTTGGCCAAATATTGCTTATGGAATTCATGCATCTGGAATTGAGGAATGGATTCATAATATATGATCATTGAACCTTCATGGTTTCTAACTGTGAATTGGTATGCATACACTCATGGAAAGAGGCAATATGATGATATTGGCTATTTTACTGTTAACAACTGTTATCTGGATGGATGGGCTGACTCTAGGTTCCTGATAAGTATCTATCCTCAGATCTATCATCTCTGATATTAAACATCAGACATTTTGTGGGAAGAGATTAACATGGCTTGTTTGTATTATGGGACAGTGACAGCATAATTATCAGTAATTTCTTCACAAGCCTTTCCAGTCTTTATATTCGGCACCAGGCTAAAACCCAAATTGAGCTTGATTTATCATTGGTGAGGGCTAAAATTCCTGATGATAACAATTTTTCAGTATCTAATGTTAGTGAAACTGAGGTTTTTGATATGCTGAGAAAGATGAGTGTTAATTAATCCTTTGGACTGGATGACATCAACACACGCATTCTTAAACTTGTGGCACCAGTAATAACAAAGGTTACACCTATCTTTATAAAAGGAGAAAAGGGGGATCCAGGAGCTACAGACCAATATCCATTCTACCAATATTAACAAAATTGTTTCAAAAGCAAGTAGCTAAGCATGTCTATGAAACTTTCGGAAACCTACTTTTTAGTTCATAAGGCTCAGTCAGGATTTAGACAGAACTCACCAAATTTACAGATATTTGGCTTCAACAAATGGAAGATGGTTATTTGACTAGGGCCGTTTTTCTCATACCTGAATAAAAGGTCTCAAACTCACACTATTCATTCTTGGGTCCATCAAGGCTCTTTTGTAGGTCTTCTCTTCTTTCAAATTTATGTAAATGATCTTCCATTAAGTTATGAATTCCCAAATACAGATGTTTTGTCGATGATCCAATCTTGGGTACATTTAGTTCAGACACTTAAGTTATCCAAACAAAAGTATATCAGAGTTCAAATTTGGGCATAACAAACTAAGATGGTAATTAATGAAGGCAAAACAAAAAGTATGATTTTGGGGACATCACAAAAAGTACATTAATTAGGGAACCCAGTATATTACAGTATTTAAGAAGATATATAAAGAGTATTTATGTGTTACTAATAGATTATAATAGAAGTTATTATTTATTATATTAAAGACATTGTTAAAATTAATAGTAATTGCTATTGTCTTTTGCATGATGTACATTGTTGTACTTTCTTCTGAAGAGAGCTTCAAAGGAGAATAGTTGTTGACTAAATAGGTCACCTTTAATACAGAATGTATTAATATTATTATTATTATTATTATAACAAATACCCACCTATCTAGTACTATAGATGCTAAAGTTATTCTTGTCCCAGTTGCATGAACAATTCTCAAAAGGTTTCTTCAAATTAAAATTTTACTTCATTACGCATTTAGTACTTGAGGCAATATAAGTATTTGTGTGAGAGGTAGAGATAGGAGACAGGTGACAAAGTCACTTTTTAGTTTTCAAATTGCCTATATGGCAGCCATTTCATTCTCAAAAAGAGTTGGTAATTTCTCAAATTTGAGGAAAACCTCAAAACTTCCCTTGGAGATAAAGCAAGGCTCTTATCAGGACATTTTATAACATTGTGACCATGTTTAATCCATGATGTCTGATGAATTCTCTAGAAAAAGTATCAACCAAGCAATAAGAATTGTATTAAAACAATCTCTTATTGAAGTAAACATTTTGAGATGATTAGTGACTTTGGGACCTGGTCTCAGCGTTTGTGGTGAGTAAGGCGAATTATATGTTTGTTGAAGATATAGATGAGAACTAGATACTATACTTTCCAAATCAGAAAGCTAGATGACTTTTCGGTCCATGTTGATTTTAAAATTGTTCATCCATCTGTATATACCTGAGAAATATAACATACAAATCGGATGTTACACTATCATTTATTTTGTCATCATCTAGTTGAGACTTTATTATCAATTGTCCAACTGTAGATATGAAGTATGCTTTTTTGTTATAAATGCAATGTATTATAAAAATGAATTTTCAGAAACAATGTTAATTTATGTTAACCTAATAAATTATTATGAATTGGGCTTATTATCAGGCAAAGGTATATTTTTTTAAAATTGGAGATGGGTTTCTCATCAAGCATGGGCTTATCATCAGAATCTGATGCATATGGTATGATGTCTGGATGTCTGGTATTACCATATGTACTCGCATGTAAGTTGAATCCAACTGCAAACTGCATAGGTCCAGATCTGCCATCACAGGCAGATCTGGGTTTCTACAGCTTATTAGGATTAATAGCTAGAACATACATTGACCATACTCTGACAGGACATTATGTGGCAGCAGAACAGGGTCATTGTTGCTTATGGTTGGACTGGACTTATATGTGAGTATGTATGATTGTTTGAGGAAGTCTAAAGCAAATTCTATTTGTGCTGTTGAGTGTTTAAAGTTGTGACAGGTTGAGTTGGAGTAACGAGATTTGACAGAGTTCTGCTTGTTAATCTGTCAATGATTTCTTTTGCTTATTTATTTTGTTTTGTAGTATATGAAGGAGATGAGCAGACATACACATTTAAAGCAGAGACTGAGAAGGTCCGTGATGAATGGATTCAGGTGCTCCATATTGCGAGCTATGAAAGCCTCAAAATGCAGGTGCAGAGCTTGCGGGAGCAGGTGCAGGCTCGGACAGGGCAGGACCCCCTTCTTAAGGCCCTTCCACACGAAACAGGGATGGAGTTTGAAACTCGTTCTGGTGCGCAGCAATAGAACATGGCAGATTTCTGTATCACCACACTTCTTTTGTGCATTTGAAGCATGTTGTCATAACACATTTTCTGTAAATAAGGGTAAATTGATGATTTGTCACCATTCTTGGTGGGAGTTGTGCATGTGGGCTACTCTTAGCATCAGGTGCAAGCTTTAATATATATTTCCAATAACATCTGATTATATTATCATTACCGGGATACTTTCAGAGATGCACTGGTCAATTGTAATAAGTAGATCTTGTCTTGAACGACCACCCTTTCTGTCAAACAATAATGGTCTCTCAAGACAAGTGGTCTCTCATAACAGGTCATAACACTATATAATCAATAAATCTGTGCATGGTGATCCTGCTCTCTCAAAACAGGTGGCTCTCATAGCAGTGGTCTCTTAAGACAGGTATTGCTGTACAGTCTGTCTGTATGGTCATATGTGCATGACGTTTTTAAAATCCTCCGTCACAGTTATAGCTAGAGATGTAAATCTTGGATCAGTGATAATTCTGTGGTTGTAGATTGTATTAACAATTTTGGAATTTTGTTCTTTCTCCTGGGAGTGGGGCCTGGGGTGGTTCAAAAGTTGTATGTCTCACATGTTTGAAAATTGACACATGTAATCAATTGCCTATGGTTAATACATTTCAGATTTAGATCTCTGCCTGATGCCCTGGGTTTTTTCCCCACTGCAAAGAACTTGGTCCTTGAGTCATAACATAGAAGCGATTGAGAGGCATGACAAGACAAAATTGTAATTGCAGCTTATACTGACCCAAAGGCTTATCCCTACTTCCAAAAGGGACTTAGCTGCTTAGTAATAATTTGAAAATTACTAAGATCCCAACCCTTTTGATAGGTAATATGTGCAGGGGCATGAAAAGATAACATATCCAACTGACATTTGCTGCAGGATTGTCCTTACTCCCCAGTGACCTACCCAGGAGGCTGCAATTTCAGGGTGGAGGTCAAAACAAAAAAAAACATAATGTTTTACAAGCACAGAATTCTAGTTTAGCTAGTGCACAAAGTGCTAGATATTGCTATAAGTTTTACCTTTGGCATAGAAAGTTCAGTATCTGTGAAAAGCTAGATTTTGTTATATTAGGCTTTGCATTATATTCTTGATTTTTACATTAATTATCAATTAAAACTCTTTGGCTCAAAACCATTTATGAGAATATATCATCCACCTAAGAGAATGTTGTTTTAGTTTCTTATCTAGCATTGGGGTTAATCAAATTGTCAAATATTCAACTGACATTTCAGTAGCATTCATGACAACATAAATATCAGGTTTTAGAACCAAATGATGGAAACATGTTCAATTTCTGATTTGATCTTTATAACAGAATATTGAGCTTCTGACTTTAACACCAATTTTCCAGTGATAAGCAAGGCTGTTTCCTTTATTTATTATTCTTTACAACCTGTTATGGGTATTTAACTCATTACCCCAGGAGATTCTTTTCATTTTTGCCTTAAATGGTGGTGGGAAGTGCATTTTTGGGGTTACTTCTGAATGCATCCAGATACAACTAGCTCTGATGGATTTTCGTTTAGCTGGATGCGTAGATGTTTTAAAGACATTGTTTTCTATGGCTGTTGTGCTCACACATTCGCAGAAGGGTAAAAGTTCACCTTTTTTATTTTGCATATTGGACCCATGATTTTTGTGTCCATGCCACGTTTTATTCCAAATTTTAAACTTGTCCTACCTTTTGCAAAGGTTCACCGGTCCTTGTGCAGGTCAGACTGGTCTGCTTTAGATTTCAGACCAAAGAGTCCAGACATAAACTCCAGTTCAGAAAGCAGTAATGTTTGGTCACAAAAAAATCAAGTCTCAAAATTTAGGTTTCTCACACTGTATTTTGTAATGTGATAGAAAGTCTACATTACTTTGTAGAGCTGCATGTATCTACTTTTCTGTAGGGGCCCCAGATGGACAAGTGGTGTAAAGCGTTTGCCTTTACCGATCACTACCATCTCATCACTGTCCGTGTGGGCTCAGATAATGTGGTTATGTGAGAAAGATGTCAGTAGCTTCCTGTGGGTCAGCAGTTCTTACCAGGGCTTCTTCTTCCACCAGCTATAATGGTTGCCATATATAGCCTATATTGCACTGACAAATGGCATTAAACCCCAAAACAGCAACAACTTTTCTGTAATACCACCCACTTTGGTGTATCATAAATGATGATGACAATACATTGCTCAGAAGTACGATACAACCTCATAATGCATAAATGCGACACATGGGGTTAACAAGTCAATTGTTACTGAGAATATGTCAAAGAATATTAAGTGATATTACAATATTCATGTGATTATATTAACTATGAAGTATAGATTTATATGTCTGACTCATTCTTCCGTTTCATACGTACGGGACAAAAGCACCTCTAAATCAATGGCATATTCTTTACCACAACAGGGTTGTTACTAAGATGAAAATGCTAGAAACATACTTGGTTATTATAAAGAGTTAATTGTGCTATGATAGATTTGTTAAAATGTGACAGGTTAAATTGGGATTGCTGTAAGAATAGTGTTACATCACAGTAGGCAAATAATCCTAATTTATGAGCTTCTAGTTTGTGTCATTAGATGACAAAAGCTAATTATCTGGAGGGTGCTTGATGTAAGCAATGCATGCAGATTTTTTTTCACTGCCAAAAAGTTTAGATATGTACTGAATTTACTTAGAATTTTGTTTGCCTTTAATATGTTTTTAAAATTATTTATTTGATGATATTTATCTAAATGCAATTAATGTTTATTTATGTACTAATGAAGAACATGATTTCAGCAAGGAAAAACAAATCAGCTATGTTTAGCTTGATTGGCTCTCAGAATAGCATAGTTGATCTGTGATAAAAGTGTATAATGTTAACCTTGCTGAACACAACCTATCTAGGGTAATTGGCCCAGTATTTGTTAATTAATAGCCAAATGGGAGTAACTGAGTATAGTTATGTAGTCATGTGACTAGTCATTGCTTAACTAATGGGCAGAATAACATGCAAATAGTGTAACATTTGTGTACTGATAACATTTGTGTACCAATAACATCTGTATACCGATAAATGAATGTTGTGCTTTGATTAACAGCATTGAAGCTATTTATTAATCCTTTTCATAATGAAGACCAATTAGATGGGCAGATGTATAGAACTGGAAGTTTGTTCAGTCAGTGTTGTATCAGGATGAGATGTTAGCCAATGTGGCTTTACAGACGTGTTTTTCAAATAATTTTTCAAAGTTATATACCATTTTAAAAGGCATACAATTTTCTTTAAATTCATTTACTTTTTGGTTGAAAATTTTCAGATGTAAAAAGATTTAATTGAAGTAAAGTAAGCTAAAAAACACATGACTTACTTTTATTATATATTCATTATACCTCCTAAATGTGGGGAATTTTATGCCATTAATATGGTGACAAAATTATAAAAGTCCATCACAAATGTCAGATTATATTACAGTTTTATTAAATTTACTCACATGAGAATTGGAAAGTAATCAGAACAGATCTTTACTGGAAAGTCAACAAAGTTGTTTATTTTGTTTCAGTATTTTTAATCCATCATAAACTCTAATTTAAAAATATCAAAGTTTCTTTGGGTTTATTTTGGTCCATTTCCAGGAATGCAGTAAACTTTCATAATATTATGCACACATCCAACCTTGGTATATGGGCAAACTTTATGAGCAGTTCTCAGAATGTCCAGTTAGCTTAGCAACCATCAGTGTCTTCATCATCATCAATATCCAAGTCAAAAACACCAAATAATTAGTTATCATCCATACAGTTCATTTTGAAGTTATGATCACAATCTGCACTGTCTAAAATATCAATTTTCTCAACAAAATTATCAATATTTTCATCCACATCACTGCCATCACTTGCTGCTTCCTGTACTGTTCAATTTGATGAAGTAAAAAATATAGATCTTCACTGCCTAAAATGTCAATTTACCACTTGAAATTACATATAATTTCAACTAATTAGGCAAGCACATAACTATCATCACTTGCTTCATCAGTACTAACTGTGATTTTGATCTTCTACAAATTAAAACTCAATTTTTAAATCAAATTTTTATGTTTTTTTTTTAAACTCATTTTGTCACTTCATGATGTAGCATTTGCATACCTTCTGTCTTTATTTCCTTCCTTTCAAAAGTTTACAAATCAAATATGATCTAATACATGATTAATTGAACACTTCTATGAAGTGGTAGATGTAATGTAGTGAACATACATCCAGAATTGCATCCCATATGAAAAGATAAAATATGCCTGGAATAGTATCCGTCTGAAATGGGTGAAAGCTTCTTTTTTGAAAATTCATTTATTTCAATCTGAAAATTGTATTAATTCTAACATTTCTGAGCATATTTATCACTAGATTTATAAATTCATCAGGTTTTTCCAAAACCAGCATGATGAGACTGTGACAACATTTGCTTATAAGCATAATTACTGTATAAAGTGAAACCATTTTAAAGAACTTTGCAAACTATTGAAATTTATGTTAGAATATTTTTTTAAAAAAAGAAAGTTTAAATACCTATATATTTAATAAGTATTTAAACTTAAATTTTTTGTGCTTCACCAGTTTAAAGCAATTGACTACATGTGATTTTGTTATCCATGGATTTCACTGATCCTCAGTTTTATATCCCATTTTTTACTTTTAGCTAACTTGGAACTGTGTTTATCTGTCTGTATGCATATAGATCTATCCATGCAGTAACATTGAATTCAATGTTAACTTTTTCAGCTTCTCAAATAGAAAGTGGTCTAAGATGGAAAGGATGTAAGTTGGTTATATCGTCTAATGAAGGAACTTGAAATTATCCTACATAAGCATTTTGGTGTATTCTACAGTCTTTTATTGTACACGCATGTGAGGAATTTGCCATCCTAATCATTATTCTTGACTCATTAAGCAAACAGGTGCTATTTGTATCTGAATGCAGACCTCTTCCAAATTATACAAATTAGGCAGTTGACTCTTTAAAAACTTAATAATTTCAGTTTTTTAAAAACATTTCAATTTTACTTTTGTGTTGCATGTAAGGTTAGTTTATTTTTATGAAAATTCACAACAGTCCTACTTGAGGGCTGTTCCACTAAAACATACATGGGACCCGGGAACAGTACTTTTAATAGCATATATGCCAGGGTGGTTTGGATTCAAAATTGCTTCTGTCCCAGGTTGTTTATTCAATAAAATTGTTTCTATAGGTGGTTGGAGTAACTGGTTTGGTAGGTCTGTCTAAAATTGCGAGCTAAAGGTAATCAAAAACTTCCACTTTAGATATCCAGTCATTAAATTCACATTTTATGTTATATACGCCATATTTATTCCAGTCAAGAGTAGGCCTTTTTCCTTCGAACAGACAACAGACTATAAAACGTTGCCATTGGTCAGCTTTAAATAGGTCAGGGAAAACCTACCACGTGACCTGCATTTTGTAGTTTTACTAATTACAAACGAAGTGAAAATCTGTCATTTTCTTAATTGTAAGGAAAACTGCAGATTTTTAATAAATTTCATTATAAAATTAAAGTATAAATACTGTGGCCACATTAATTTTAGTCTCGTTTGCATCATTCGGATCCGATACGCGCTGCGAAAAGAACCGAATGTAGCCGTATTGTGACAGTAATGGCTGTGAAACATGTTTTCAACCGGGGAAGAAGTTGGTATTTGGTTGAGAAAACAAAGCCTAGAGAAATAATTGACAGCCTTAGAGGTAAGTTCTGTTATTTTTCGGCAAGCTAATCAAAAAGTGTTAAAAGACTAGTGAAATTCCATTTATTCAATCATTACGACTGTTGTTGTCATAGACTCGTTTTTGTTAGTCAAAAGCCATTTTAACATGTACTTGTCTTCATCCAATTAAGTCAAGATGACCGACATGCACATAATCGGCGAGAGGCAGGTTTTGCGTTAGTTACCTTGTGTTAATTGATTGAAGGGGCAGAAACAAATGCTTGTGTGTAATGGAGTCTCCGTTGGAGATTTTAACTCCAGCATGTAA
Source organism: Megalonaias nervosa (assembly GCA_016617855.1). Taxonomy (NCBI): domain Eukaryota; kingdom Metazoa; phylum Mollusca; class Bivalvia; order Unionida; family Unionidae; genus Megalonaias; species Megalonaias nervosa. The sequence goes on along the minus strand of JAECUM010015813.1, from coordinate 4,791 downwards.
TCAATCGAAGTCCAGTTCCAATAAATAATTCCGATGTTTTGGAATACAGCTTCACAAAATTTGACTATTTAACGGTTATCAGAGAAAAAATCTGATTGATGGCACTTTAAAGTTGGAATGGAAGAAGTGCAGAGCATAATAACATTGGCATTACTATTGTATGTTTGTATGAAGTATCTTATGTGACACATTAAATGAACTAGTTTCATGGATTTAGTTGCATTTTGTTTAATTACTGTGACAGTTTAAAAGAAATCTCGGAACTATTGTAATAAATGGCAATATATGGAAAGGAAGTTAAAGTTATAAAACAAAAATGAGAAAATTATCTTGAAACCAATTAGTTGGTGAGTAATAGTTCATTATTCACCCAATCTTCCAGTTATTTCTGCATAGAAATGATACTGTCCATACCTAATTAAAATGTAACTTTTCGTAATCTAAGTCAATATGTGTTGTGGGGTTTCATTGATACTTAGATTCTTAATAGGTAACAGTTATTATTTTCATTGGTGGTGGTCATAACCATGCAAGTATTTATTAATAGTGTGGTAGGTTGTGAATTGTATACAAGTAGATGATTATTACAACTTTCTGCTTAGTATCCAGTCATCTCATTTTCTCCAAAAAATGTAAGCACAATGACACCGTAGTTGCAAGTCGAATTAAACATTGTTGACTTTATGTTTAGATTTTGCTATGTGCATGTCAATTTGCTAAACATTTGGACAGTACACCATTTTTTGGTATGTTTATCATCTCCAAAATATACATAGCATATAACATAATTGCTGCTTTAGACTCCATGCCAACCGCTCCAGTGGCCTAGTGGTTAGAGAGTCCGCCTCGGATGCGGGAGGTCATGGGTTCGATCCCCGGCCGAGTCATACCAAAGACTTACAAAAATGGTTCTAACAGCTGCCTCACTTGGCACTCAGCATTAAGACGTTAGTGTTAGGACTGGTTGGTCTGGTGTCAGAATAATGTGACTGGGTGGGACATCATGCTACATGTCTGCGGCATGATGCCCCAGTGCTAGACATCACAATAAACTGCCACACTGCAGACATCCTAGCGATATTACTGAAAAATTGTTAAAGCTACGTTAAAAAATCCAAAACACAAATCACAGACTCCGTGCCTATTTTTTATTCACTTGAATAATTTTCATAATGAATGCAATAGTGGTTGTTTTTTGGTTCACACATGTCAGTTTCAGTGTGAATCTTATGTTGACTTTGGATTAAACTTTGTTTTGTTGAGGACTGTCCATTTTGTATGTACACATTGAGGAGGGGTTTGAAATTTGAATATGTGTGGGTGGGAATAAGACCAAGTAGTACTTACACACCTTATAACAAAAACTTTATTAAAGTTACAATAAAACCTATTTGCCATAGCCAACAATAAACAACTGATAGTATTTGCATAATTTGTTTGTAGTCCCTTACCAATTTTAAAAATGAAAAGCATCAAGTAAAGAAGTTGTAAATAAATGCAGTACATCATTTTCAATTGGCCAATGAGAGGGCAGTCAACCATTCAGTGTACTGCAGTTGCATATTAAGTGGTTCCGATCATGGCCACACAAGTTGTGCAAAAAGGGAGAGAAGTGTCTTCCTGTGTTGTTTTTTTATAGTCCATGTATAACTGATAAGTTAATTGTAAGCAGCTAGATTAGCCCCTGTGCCCTTGTATGATTTCGAGGATGGATGATGCATGGCAGTCAGAACTGTGTCATATGCATCCAGTATTTGCAATATACTGTTTTAATATTTTTAGAAATAATGGACAAATAAAAATTAACCCCAAAATGTACAGAATTAGTTAGTTTATCAAACACAGTGAATAATCCTATCTGTTGCTTGAAAACAGGGACTTGATCATGCAAATATGGAGACCGTGTTACTAAAGAAACTCCCGTTTGATTCGAAATGCAAACAAATTGACAGCGTTGGAAGGGGGTACTAAGCAATTGTATACATTTGCACCAGGGAGGGGTTAGAAAAAGATCACCCTGCAACTGGGGGGGCTCAATAAAATGACTGTTTCAAATGTATTGAATGGACAGCCCCTTATCCTCACATGGAATAATAACTCTTGTTAGGTCAGCAGTGATGATGAGACAAAATAGTTTTAGTCATTGGGTGTTTTTTTATTAATGTTAACATTGGAATTGCTGTTTTAAATTTTAATTATTTTTTTACAAAATTATTATACAGTTTAGTTTATTTTAGAGAGTATAAAATATTACTGTCAGAAACTGAATAGGAATTCTGCACCATTTTTAGCCATAGAAATTTGATAATGGGTAATCCCTTGCAGAATTTATTTAATCACTGGACATGTCCTCGCACCATGTTGTTATATCTCTGGCACACACACACTTGAGCTTAAAAATACTTTACCCCAACTCCGATGAATGCCAACATGGGCAAAGCACTTTATTACAGTGCCTGGTGCTAAATCACTAAATAACCAGATAGTTTCAGCACTCAGCAGTGAAATAGAAGAAATGGTTTTATCTTGGATTCCTAGAAATTTTTATTGGTCAGTAAAGTGTGCTTCCCTTTGAAAGACTTTTTTTGAAGTTTCAAAATATAGCTGCTCCTTCTATCATAGCCTAGATGCCATTTTATTGGGTTTTTTTCAGACAGAAATGCTAGAAAGTGTCAGTATTGTTATATCAAGCAACACTGTGGTGGACCAATTGGTGACTTTGTTACAAACCAACTTCTATTCTTGTTGACAAATAAGATACAAAAGCTGAACATAAGGTTATTGAGGAAGAAACTGCCATCAATGATGCAAGTGCTGCTCTTAAAAAAGGGCCACCAAATAGAGTTCAGTACTTGATGCAGAATGGAGTGATCCAGAAAGTAGCCAACAGGTACAAAGTCAAACAGTAGTTGGTTTATTTAGGTAATGTTACTAAGTTGTATAGAATATCAAAACTTTTCTTTTGAAGGATTGCCTGTTAAAAATTTTATGATAATAATTGGTATGTGTCTGCATCTCTACAAATGTCTCTGTGGTATTACTATGATTGCCCTACCAATCCAATTGGTGAGGGGGATTCATGTTTACAGTACAAAGGTGTTGACAGAGTTTCCTTCAACAGCAGTTAGTTTTAAAAGCCATTCAGCTTGTACATTGACATGTTATGTCACATGTAGATAAATTACAATAAAGAGTGTGTTATTTGTCATATATTTCAATATCTTGTTCACTTCTGCTGAAATTTGGGGTCACATTTTGGTAGCACAATATGAAACATAGTTACAACACTAGTAAACATTACAGAGCACTGACTGATTATGTTCAGGATTTAAGTATGTGTGTCTTAGGGGTTATCTCATATAGTTCAGATTTTTAATAGTGCATATCAGTTCTTTTCTTATTTTACAGGCATCTACTTCTGTGAGCCCAAGGCATTAAGATGTATGAAAGGGATTTCCTGAAAAATTTGCCACTTTTAAAAAGATCTTACTTTCAATTTAGAAATGATGAATCCCTTAATGTTGTCAAGATAAAAAATGTTGAAAGAAAAAAGGTTTACTGGTTCTATTGTTATTTCTGTATCTTTGTTTCAGCAGTTTAAATTACCAGAGTACATGTACAGAGATGAAATTATGCCATTTATTGATGTTTATGGAATTTCAGATTGAGCATTTGTCATTGTTGTACATATTAATGTCAAACATGTAACTGAAGTACCAACATGTCAATTATCCAGAGCATTCAGTTTTCGAAATCACATTTGCTATGATCTAGGTACATGTACTTGTATTTGTGATCTGTAAGATGGCAAATGTGGATTTAGACGCAAGGGTTAGGGTCAACAATGCTTGTGTTAGCTTTGTTTCAGATGGAGTTGTCATGAACAAAATCTTTTGTTCAAAGTTTGTTGGTTAACTTTACTGGGTCTCAAATTGCAAGTGGTCATTCATATTCTTGACAAACTTGAATTTCTTAAGTGAAGTTTGGACAATTTATTGTCTTTATCCTGTTAAAGATTGGAACACAACATTTTAACAGTGATGTAAGAAATCATTTTGTTAATGTATTTTGAAATAAAGATGTTAAGTTAAAAGCTGTTTTGATGTATTATTTAGACCACTTCCCAGCTATGTATAATAAGGCATGCAGTACCATGCATAATTTAGTAGAATAGATCAGTATATGTTGACCTTGTCTATCACATTTTTCATTTCCTACAAACAGGAATACAGAGTGGTTGTAGAATAGTATTTAAAGCAGAGGAGTGACTGTCCATGCTAATAGCATTTCAGATGTGCTAAATGTTATGGAAAAAGACAAGAGTAAAGTAGAATGTAGACACTGTAGCAATCCTGTATGCAGTATCATGGTTTTGCAGTATACACCTAGGAATGTTAAATACTCTTTACACAGCCCTAACAACCTTTGTAAGCGTCAGTCATCACTCAAATGTGCCAGTATTTGACTCTCAGCCAGAAATGCACATATTTAACAAAACCTAATGTTGCAACCAAATTTCCATTTAACTTGCTGACCAGAAATGTAAACTTGGTCTGACAGCCAGATTTAGGTTTGTATTTTATATTGCAACACTTTGGCTACCTGTAATCTGGTAGTGGACCCAGCTCATGTACACTATGACTAGCATAAACATGGTGACTCGACTGGAGCTGGTCTGCAAGAGATAGTCCAACAGAAATGCACATTAGATTTAAAACTATAATCTTGAATACAGTGTTGACCAAAGTAATGTAAGTGCAATTTATAAACTTTAATTAGTTACATATGTGT